>JAXIVD010000296.1:118168-178168 GCA_036785275.1 Cancer borealis | reverse complement strand
GTATATTGTGCAATATCCTGTTAGTACGTCCTACCTTCACGAAAATGCTACTGGTCCATTTCCATATATTTGGTATAGCCTAATCCTCTGCTTCACTGAACACAATATATATCCTTCAACTATTCAAATTATCACTACTAAACGATTTAAATTACCACCATTATACTCCTGTCCTTTTTTGTACCACTCTTTCACTCATCCCGTCATTTATTTATGTAGTTGGTTTATGTTATTCATGTATGTACAGTATACTGCGATGCAATAATATGAGGCCATAGATAGGATGGGGATAGCATAATGCACGATAATATTAGGTCAATGTGTTAATTATAGCTATTGATCGCGTATAGAAGAGCCTCCATACAACTGATTATATAAAGTTGAAGGAGTCATCATCTAGGACACGTCAAGTCGTCACTAGAGAATGATGACCTTTCTTGGCACCATTTCAAGCCTACTCAACCTATTTCCTATCTACACGTTGTCCAGCCTCCTCCCCACCATTGTCTCCTCCACACACTCCTCCAGCCATCTCAATTTATTACTAACCTTGATTTGATTCTCAGTAACAAGGGATTTTCAAGGTGTTGTTTTGGCGCCTTGTAGTAGACAAAAATTTTCCTTATAAGTATGCAGCAAGACTGTGGATAAGTGTGCTGAGTCCCTTCGTCACACTACCTCAGCACTGTAATGTTAGAAGAGATTACAGGTTACAGCACTCACTAGTTATTCATGATGGTTGTAAAGAGAAACTGTATATCGACCACACGTGGCGCTTCCTCACAGGAATTATGATTATGGCGTAATATGATGTTGTATATTTATTATTTAGTGTTTCAAAGTATATTTATAAGCTAGAGTAGGTGAAAATTAGCTTACTAATTTTAATGTGTGTGTAAGATTCTTCCCAAATAGTTTTTCATAATTAATGAGATGAATAGGATTAAATATAAGGAATATTCCAACTAAGACCTTAATTCATTATTACCGTACACGTATAACCGATTGTTTAGTAAGAAATGCGTTAAGGTTGTAATATATGAATAATTACAGACGTAAAAGGAATGTAGAAGGTAAATGCTAAATCAAAGAGAGAGAGAGAGAGAGAGAGAGAGAGAGAGAGAGAGAGAGAGAGAGAGAGAGAGAGAGAGAGAGAGAGAGAGAGAGAGAGAGAGAGAGAGAGAGAGAGAGAGAGAGAGAGAGAGAGAGAGAGAGAGAGAGAGAGAGTATATGACTGAATTTTATGTAGTTAGCTAAAGAAAAATACGTACAATTAAATAAATTTTATTGATAGACTACATACACAAGAGAAACCGAGCCTTGAGTTGGGATGGGTGAGGAAAGCATTAAAGGTTGCAAGGGGGAGAGAAGGGAAGGGAAGATAAGAGGGAAGAAAGAGACATATTACCATCTTGTCCACATAAATATTTGATCCACATTATGTCAACAACCTCCAATAAAAGCTCTGAAACACAATACAAAATAAAACCTTACCCTTTATAGTTACAATGGAGGGTTTAGGGGCTAACAATTTACAAGGGTGACTCTCCTAACCTAACAATTTCATCCTTCCTTTTAATTAATACCTTTACCTTGGAACCTCACACCTCATTACCTTACTCGGCTCAGTTCACTCACTCACTCTCTCTCTCCACAAAGGCACCTAAGCTTATTATTATTACAGGTGTATATTTTGGCACTTCATTCAATGTTTGTGCACTTACTATGCTAGATCAGGGTGCAAAAAGAGGTCAGATTAGATTACAATAAACTGTGTGTAGCATAGATAGTGTTGACTTAGATGTAATTTTTGTGACATATGAACAAGTGCAGGACAGCATAATATCACACACACACACACACACACACAACTAGGTAAACACACACACACACATACATACACATTAAATTGATACCATATTGTCCTCTCAGAGTTTGGGAATGTTGAGAAATATATATAATTACAAAACTGCATCATCTATAAACTATTCCTACAACGACACAATACAACACAGACCAAAAAATACAACCAAAAAAAATTAAAAAGAAAAAAAATAGTGATAAAATTTTTACAACCCAAACACTGACACTATAAATCTTTCAAAAACCTCTTTGTGGGGTTTTGCAATACGCCAGAAATACTGAGACTTGAGACATATCAGCTGCTGCCCAAACACTGCTGTCTCCACATTGCTTATTAGTATGTGGGGTCAGCTAGGCAAGGTGACCTTTCTCAATGACACACACTCAATATGCTTCATAAGTGTTGAATGCGTGACCTTGGACTGTCATGGGTGTAAATATTGAGAGAGAGAGAGAGAGAGAGAGAGAGAGAGAGAGAGAGAGAGAGAGAGAGAGAGAGAGAGAGAGAGAGAGAGAGAGAGAGAGAGAGAGAGAGAGAGAGAGTAATAAAACTGATGTGTAGACAGATAGCTAAACAGACAGAGATATTAAGAAATGAAAACGATGAGAATTAATAGAAAGGAAAAGAAAAATAAATTCAAATCAGGATAATATAAATAACAATAAAACACAAATAAATAAATAAATAAACAAATAAATAAAAACGACACCAGACATTTCCTTCTTGCTTCCCAATCATGCTTAACTTTTCTTCAAATAATATAAAATGTCAACCTCCAGATTCCTTTATAAATTTGAAAAAAAAAGTGAATTAATTAATACATTAGTTATGTTGGTGAAACTTCAAGTCTTCTAACAATTACTAAAACAAGAGTCACATACACACACACACACACACATCACCCTTATTACCTATAAATATAAGGTGTTAATTGGATACAAAGTGAAGTCACAGTATTCATGGACACGCATACATTTTTTTTTTAAAGCTGCACTTTCTTATATATCTACTTTTCTCTATTACAACTTATAACCATGTTTTCTTTGCTTTACTTTGTCATAACCATATAACTTTCAGATCTCATGGGAAAGATCCATCTATTTTATTATATATCTTTATATCTACCTAACTATGAATTCATATAACTCTACCTATTTATATTCCTATTAATAAAAACACAAGTTGTATAACTGAGCATAATCATCACTTTTATATATACTATCAATTCTTAATGTTTCATCCTCTGACACTCCATTACTGTTATGGGTCAGACAGCTTATCTTCCACTACCTGTGTTATAGAAGAACATGTTGGCTGCATCATAAAAATAGATCAGTAAGTTTCATTACCATAAAAATGAGTCACACAAAATCATTCACAGGGTGCAGCTGCAGATACATAGACGTGTGTGTGTGTGTGTGTGTGTGTGTGTGTGTGTGTGTGTGTGTGTGTGTGTGTGTGTGTGTGTGTGTGTTGGATAAAGGTAAAGTGTGTTCACATGCTATAGCTGCGCGTAGGTGCATGTGTTCATCTCTCGTCACATTGGCCTTTGAGCCTGTAGTGGAAATGGATCTGTTAGCCCAGAACACAGGGCCACTGTGACATCAGTTTCCCTCGGTACCCATTTATTAACCAACCAGTTTGTGAGGATGAACAGCTGGGTGAGCTGTGTGCCAACTGTGCTCCTCCGGGATTGAACTCAGTCCCTGGATGCTTAGTTAATTGATGATTCACACATAGACTTAAAACTGAACTATTGATCTATCTATCTTTATACTCATCCTATATCAATATATCCCCCTAACGTGGGTAGCCAAGACAAGGCCTCTACATACATACATACACATGCATTCCCTCACATAGTAGTCCATAAATGATCAATAATAATTTGTTGACATTTAAAAGTTATATACTGCATTGTTTACTAAAAATTAATTCACTTGTTTATAGTGAATATATATACTATCTATGGCTGATAGTTTGTCAATATGCAACAGTTTCATCACATGATAATGAAGTCATGAGAGTTGATAGGCATCCAAGGTGGTCTGCAAGGGGAGTGGAGAGTGGGGAGTGCACAACACATAACACATAACACCACATGTCCTTCCATCTATATACATTATAAATACCTGGTAAATAGTACTGTATAAATGTATTGCTGGTTGTACTACAGCCTTGAGCAACTTGTAGCGTCCACACTCTGACTCTCTGCACCTCTATTGTATTTACACGAGTGGGACTTTGACTCTTGTAGGACTAACACACTACCTAACACTGTATTTACATTTGTGGTGCTGTGACCCTTGTTTCTGGTCCTATGATGAAAACTACATATTATATCCAGTGTGTATGAGTATGTATGTGATGTTCTAGTTGTGGTAAATAAGTGTTTATGTGTAACTACTGTACATCTATAGTGCTCTGGCTGTGACGAAACTATAAATGCATGTATGTTTATAGTGAATACAGGCATGTGTACTACTTTATGTACGTATTTTGACCATGGAAAAAACTACAATAACCTATTTTTTTCATGAGTATTTTAGTTCCGGAATAAAACTGATGCATATCCAGATTGACAATAATAAATACATCTACGTTTTGGGTAATTACAGAAGGTTTTATTTGTGTTGATGCATCTGCACCTGTACCACACAATGCATGCTAACAACCACCTCATGTAACGTAATGCCTTGTGTTTTGAAGTATTGAGTAAATTGATCTAAAGGAGTAAATAGCCATGAGAGGACTGCACAAACACACACACACACACACACACACAGTTAGCTATTAAATACTATGAAATGTACAGTCCATCACAATAATTTATCTCTATCAATCTACCTATCTCTGCTACCTCGCTTCCTCTAATAACGACCCAATTAGATAGGTAAATTAGGTAAAACGGGCCTTCATTTCCTTCTATCCTAACACCTTAATATTTGTTCAAGGTCACTACGTTATTACCAATTCTTCCATACATGTGCTTCTATACTCTCTATCCCTCTATCCAAGTGGCCTTTCAATCTTACTAGAACTCTTGATTTTAACTAACATACACTTTTTCACAACTCTTCACTCTTCATTTCACTCCTATACACTTTTTCACTACTTTTCACTCTTACTGTACTCTTCATTTCAACTCGTATACGCTTTTCATAATTCTTCATTCTCCATCCTCTCAATATGAACAACCAACCTCAATGTCTATGTCTATGTCTATCTCCATCACTTTCCAAAATATAAATGTTGCCCCTTAAACCCAGGGAAGACTTGCATAAAAGGGAGAATAAGCAAAAAATATATATATAATCCTTTCATGATCACCCAGTTTCCTCCTGATTGATATTTTTAAAAGTTGACGTTAATAATAAAAGTTAATTATTGATTTCATAATGAGGAGAAAGAGTGAAGTAATGAAAATTATACACACATACGTGACATTATTATATTCCTAAGGTGACTCTTCTGTTCTGTTCTATCATATATATCGATTGTTCTAAATGCATTATACAACTGATAAAAATAATTATAAGCAATCTGTCATGCATCATCACACCTACACACACACACACACATCCACACACACATCCACACATCCACACACTTTATAAATATGTGTAGCTATAATTACTCTTTAGATTATTTTAAAATCTTCACTCTCTGGATGAAAGGGGTGAGTCATGAACAATATTTACAAAACATGGCTACATAATGAGTCCCAGTTCAAAAATATCCCTAGAATAACACTCATTTTCTCACCTTCACTTCACAGGTATAGTTGCCTTGTCATTATCATCTTCAAATAATAGTGGAAATTCACCATATTTGTAAAGAACTTAATAGATGGTGACATAAAACTTTTCACCTTATCTCCTCTGATGTAAGGCTTAATCTTCCTCATCAGTATATACAGTTGCATTATAAATATCCATTGACACCTTAATATTGCCCTTTAGTCCTTTCTATCAACTGGAAATCAACATAGAGGCAGGAAAATAAAGTGTAATAATAATATTTCACCGGTAGATCAACACACCATTTTGAGGTGACGTCACATTCCTCACCACACAACACCACACAACCACTGCACCTTCACCACACTTTGCGACTAAAAGCACACTCATTACCACACTCCATCACCACACACGTCACCACACTCACCACCACACACGTCACCACACCTCAGATGAACTTAAAGCACTTCTGTTTGTCGTGTGGTAGCCTTGTTTTGAAGAGCACTGAGTCAACGCGGTACTGTGTGTTGAGCAGCGGGTTGTAGCCATAAACCTGAAGGGAGGCAAGCATGGCACTATTCTTAATAAACCGATTATTATTATTATTATTATTATTATTATTATTATTATTATTATTATTCCCTCCCTTAAGCTGACTAGGTTGCCACTCAGAGCCAGATTCAAGTTAAGATTCAAAATAATAAAATCAATAGAATAATCAAAAATAAAATCATACAAAGTTAAGCCACTCATAAAAAAAGTTAACATTTAAAATAGTTAATGTAAAAAAATAATAAAATTGAAAAAGAAGACAAATAGCTACAAATCCCCCCCCCCCCCCCCCCAAAATTAATAAATCAGAAACCATCAAGGCAGCTTCTGTAAACATAAACGTAGACATTAAACATAGAACACATACACATCTTTACACTGTAGCCGAGAACACTGACCTGGGTGAAGAAGTTGATGCATTTGTGCCGCTCAGTGAAGTGAGAGTCATCCTCCGAGAGAGAGACAGGACAGCCAGGGCAGCGGAATGTCCAGCGTGATGTGACCTTGAAAAGAGAACAAAACAGAACACTTTACAATCATTCTTTCACTTGGACTAGCAACTTTTTGGTGATATGAAGAAGCAAAGTTTATTTATTTATCTACAGTCAACACTTACCTTCTCACACCAACTTTTTATAACTATTCTTTCACTTCAACTGTCAACTTTCTGGTGATATAAAGAAAGAATTAAGTTTATTTATTTATCTACAGTCAACACATAAATTCTTACACCAACATCTTTGTACAACTTACTAAGAAACTCATAATTCTTTCCCCACAACCTCAATCACATCAAAGTCTTTCTCTACAACCTCACAATCCATCCAATTATTTCTCTACAACCGCACACTTCCTTTGCCTTGCCTTTCTATTAATATGAAAAGGTAAATAAATACATCTATCCATCTCCACTACCTACCTCCATCTACTTCCTTAAAGACTCACAACCCAGTCTATTTTCCCCCATCCCTCCTCCCGTACCTTGACTGGGGGCTTGCGGGTGATGTGAGAGACAAGGAAGTTCATGGCGATGTCCTCACAGTTGACGTACTCATCCACCTTGTCCCGGATGGCTTGGGGCATCACGTGGGAGTACATGCTGGCGTAGTATTTGTGGAAGAATGCCGCGCCTGTAGGGTATGGAGGGTGTTAGGGGTGCGTGTGTGTATGATAATGATAATAATAATAGTAGTAATAATAATAACAATGATAATGATGTGTGTGTGTGCATCCATAAGAACAATGATGGTAATGGTGTTATGATGATAATTATGATACCAATACATACAATCATTTTTCACAAGTATATAAAAAGGAGAAGTTAATATCACCTTATAAATAAAATCACACATAAATACATAACTAATCTAGATACAACAACACAAATTTATCTTAAACCTAATGTACTACAACTAGATAAAAATAACTTCAATAAATACAACTAGATAAAAATAACTTCAATAAATACAACTGAATACAAACAGGAATGCCAATACAGTCTAGAATACAGTCATCACTCACCAGTCAGCACCATTGATAGTTCACAGCTGTAATTACTGTTGTATAGCCAGCCGTTGTGGTTAATGTCCCAGGCGTGGTACCTCCCAGGGAAGCCCACAATGCGTTCCCTCTCCTCACGCCACACTCTACACAACATAACAATATAAGGAAACTACATAATATAACTCTACAGAATATAAATCAAGTGTGTTATGTACCTTGAATTTTTTTTTTTGAGTTATGCATCTACAGTCAATTCTTATACTACTACTACTAATAATAATGATGATAATAATGATAAGTGGTTTATTGATAATTGATGTGCAGCGCAAGACCTGAAAATATACAGTATAATGGGGTTGAAAATATAATAAATAACAATAATAAACAATAATAATAGTAATAATAATAATGATAGTAATAATAAATCTAACACTAGGCACGTATTTATTGATTGTGCATTTTACTATTTAGGTTAAGTTAAGTTAAGTTAGGTTAGGTTAGCCTCCCCCGTACCTGAATCCGAATACAATCTCGTCGTGGCGGAGGTGTGCGTCGTCGTCCACTGACAGCACAGCCTCCGTCTCTATCTCAGTGTAGGGCAGGAAGCGATTATTGAGGCTGTTCCTCTCGGCACGGATCACCTGTAATATAACCAGTCAACTTTTTCTTTTTTTCTTAATATTAAAACGGTATGGCTAAAGACAAAGAAAAATAGGCCTAAAAAAATAAATGTTACCTTAGTGTTCATTAATTACTGTTACTATTCATTTGTTACTCAAGGAAGAGGTGTATTTTCTACCTTTCTTTTTCTTCTAACTAAAGTGGATGAATAAAAAGAATTTGTTCTCTTAACTTTCACATTTTCTTTCTTTTCTATAAAACACACATAAGAAAGGGCAATATTTTCCTATTTCTATCTAATTTCATCAGTCTCAAACCACATTTTTTTCTTATTTAATTTTTTTTCCACATTAAAAGGGCATATATAACGGCCAAAGGCAAACAAAAACAGGAAAAAAAAAAAAAAAAAAAAAAAAAAAAAAAAAAAAAAAATCCTGCGTTTGGAAATAGTCCGTTAAATACAACACCACCACATTAATATATCCTCCCCTGGGGTACTTACATGTATTGGCACCTTGATGTCCGGCCAGCGCAGGTCCTCAGGGGGTGGCTTGGGGGAGTTCCAAACCACTATCACTTTGTTAAGGTAAGGCAGACCATACAGCCGGGCCAGGGAGTTGAGCAGAACCTGGGCAAGGCAAGGCAGGTGTTAGTTAGTTAATTAGTTAGTTAGTTTGTTAGTTGTGTTAGTGACCTTATTTAACTTTCTTAACCATGAAACAATTTAAAAGTGTTTGTGTGTATATAAAAAAAAATAATTATCTTCACCTTTCATATCCATACACTATTCCATCTATCAAGCCATCACTTTATCAATCAATCTGTTTCTTTATCAACCTAACAATCTCTATCCTTCTTCACACAAACACAGACACAATAAAAATAAGATCCCCCACACACACATACTAAAACAAAGATTCCACACACATACACACACACACATACTAAAACAAAAACCACACACACACACACACACGCACCTGTTCCCTTTCATAGGTGAGCATAACAATAGTGAACTGCTCCCTCGGTGAATTACCACCAAGACTCTCGCTAAACTCCTTCCCAGAGCCTCCGGAACCTGCACTGATGGGGCGAAAACCAAGCTTAGACCCAGAGAATTTGGCCTCAGTGGGTAGCAGGGGGTTGGAGGGTAGACTGGGGTAGAGGTAGAAAGGATCCCCCCAGTTGTTCCATTGCTCGTAGCCGGTGAGTAAGGAGATGGTGTAGTTACGGCTGAATACTACTGAAGGGAAGGGAGGCTCAATGGGGCCCAGGTTTTCATCAGTGTCTGGGTCTAGGATGTTGGCGTCTGTCTTGAGGGGCTGAGGAAGGTGAGGTTAGGTTAGGTTAGTTTAGTTTAGTTATATATGTGTAAGGTTTAGTTCTGGTCTAGTTTGTTTTGCATTTTTTCACTGTGGAAAAATTACATGTTGAAATATTACTCATTCAAAATTTACTCTTCCAAAAATTACAGGTTGAAAAATTACTCTTCCAAAAATTACTTGTTCAAAAATTACTCGTTCAAAAATTACTCGTTCAAAAATTACTCTGAAAAATCACTCATTCAAAAATTACTTCACCTACATAAAATAACAACCACCCTCTATGCATCAATAAAAATACTTTCCCCTCCACCCACCACAAAGGAGTCATTGAAGATGCTGGTGGAGGGGTGTTCAGGGGCGGGGATGGGCGGGATGTTGAGCCTCTCTCTAAGGCTGGCCAAGATGGAGTCCACTAACACCTGTGTGGGAGGCAAGGTCAGGTCAAGGTCAACAGGAAGGTCAACTACAACAAAATAACAATGATATATAAAGACATGATGTGGATAGAGAGAAAGAGAGTGAAAGAGAGAAAGCAACACAGCCAGAGAGAGAAAGAGAGAAAGCAACACAGCCAGAGAGAGAGAAAGAGAAAAAGAGAGTAAGAGAGAGACCCCCACCTGAGTCGATCCAAAGAATCGTTCCCACACCATCCTTCCTTGCCTCCTCATGAACAGCAGGTCGGCATCAGACAGGGAACGCAGCAGGAAGTGTACCTCCGTCACCCTCGCCTTGGGGAACACCAGTGCCAGTTTCCGCCAGTCTATCGTCTCCGAGAGTGGCAGTTCTACATGGTTGCCAAGGATGAGCGGCACGGCACCATATTTGAGCGCCTCGTAGATCCGTGCTTGTAGGGTGACTGTACTGACTTCTACGGGTGATGGTGAGGCTAGGACCAAGGAGAAGGTGGACTCCCGCAGCGCCTGTGTCCTCATGCCTTCCGTGTCACACATCCTCCACTCCTCAAGGTCACCGTATCCGCCGCCACCACGACATGTGAAGTGGAGGAAGAACTGGTCGTCAGTGTGGGTGCGTTCAAGGCGTCTCAGCTCCTCTACTACAGCTAACTCCTCCCTCAGGCGGAGGCTGTTTGGGGGGAGCTGCTGGTTGTTCTCTAGGTACGTCCTGAGTCTTGGCAGCTCACCCTGGAAGGAGAGGAGGTATTTCCGCTTGGCAGGTACAATAGGCGGCAGGTTCTTCCACAGGTCACCCCCCGGCAGGCCTAGTAAGGGTGGCGTGACAAGGTCGAATCCTGGGCGGAAGGCACGTGCATCAAAGTGTGACTGTACGATGATGGCGCGGCCGGTGTTGATGCCTTCAAACATGTTCTTACTGTAGAAGGTGCGGCCAAGGTTGAGGAGAATGTGGTTCCTGCCGTCACCACCCCAGTAAGGAAGGCTGTGCAGACTCTCCTCTAAGTTAACACTGTCTAGGCGACCCCCCACACCCTCCCCCAGCAGCGCCACAAACACACACGCCTCGGAGGGGTTAGAAGTGACCTGTGCATTATATCCCAGCGCTTGTTTCACTGTTATCTTCACATACGCCTCAAGGTCATTGGAAGCGATCTTAAACTGCTCCATGTCGTAGTTATAGACAGGGAAGTTAGACAGTAATGAGCAGCGGGAGTAGTCGAAGCAGCTGTGCATACGACACTGTGCCGCTACCTGTGATGGCGGAGATGGGAGTGTGATGCTGTCCTGGCTGGAGGCTGTGATGCGGCGTGGTGCTGTGATCTGAGGCATGTTCTTCTCAAACACTTCCTGCTGTGCTAGTAATGCCTGTGGTGGAGGGGGAGGGGAGAACAGTGTCAGGGTGAGGAAAGATATAAATAATACTCTTAAGAAACACTCCACAAAAACAATTATAAGCAGTTCAAAGCAGTTCAAACACACACACACACACACACACACACACACACACACACACACACACACACACACACACACACACATAGACACACACACACACCTGATCCACACTAGTCTTGAGTCTCTCCAGCTCCGTCTTGACCCGACCTTCCTCCTGCCTTAGGTTCTCAATCCTGCTGGTGGCGGAGGCAATGTTCTCCTGAAGCTGCTGGCGGTGCTGTTCAAGGTCACGCAGCTCATTCAGAACCGAGGCTGTTATTAGACATTATTATTATTATTATTATTATTATTATTATTATTATTATTATTATCATTATTATTACTGTGGTGGGAGTTGTAAGCGATCGTAAAAGACAACAAAAAAGGATGGTAATAGCAGTAGTATTTTTTTTTTTTTTTTTTTTTTTTTTTTGTAGTAGTAGTAAAACGAAGAGCAGGAGGAGGCGGAGGAGGAGGAAGAGGAGGCATACAGACAGCAGAACTAACAATTTCTACTTACAAACAGACAGACAGACAGCAGCACTAACACAATGATAAACAGACTTACAGACAGACAGCCATACACACACACCTTTGATAGACAGGAGTTCCTGGACCCGAGCCTTGGCACTGTCACACTTGAGGCCCGACAGGTCACTCAAGGGGTCATGAGGGTCAAGGAGGAGGTGCCGCTCATGACCTAACACCGAGTCACCCACCGCCTAGGGTCAAAAGTATAGGTTAGGTCATAAAATAATGTAATAAGGCATATAGTTAAAGATATTTATCCTTTTTCTGTTATATCAGGTTGAGTATTAATCTATGTCAATTCTTATTTTTTTATATACAATAATATGAACTGATTTTCACACTTAATATGTCCTAATACTCTCATGTTGTTGTTGTTTTTTTATTTATCATATGCAATAATACATTTCACTCCTGTAATACACAATACAAAGCCGTGTGTGTGTGTGTGTGTGTGTACCAACCTCACCTTGGACAAGTAGTAGTGTGCACAGAGTGATGCGATGACAAGGAAGAACAGCACCACCGGGATGACCCTTGAGGCACGCAGGAGCCATCCCCCGGCCAGGCCAAGCTGCCCTCCGCTCCCTGCCATGCCTCCGCCACCATGCCCGGGCGCGAGGAGGCCATACGAGCCACCCCTCATGGCTGGCCACACCTCTAGGGTTATAAGCGGCCTAACACACTGCGGTCGTTACTCCATTTTTTTATGTAGACGCTATGGCTGCAGGATTGATGCTTATATTCTGTGAGGTTTGTTTTTCATGTTTTCCCGGAGTGTGGTGATGGTTGTCCCTGCATTGTCCTGGAGGTTATCAAGCAAGGACTTACATGCTTTGCTTTTTCATGCAAGGATGCGTTTGCTATGATAATAAGTCTATTTCATAACAATTCACTGTCCTGTTTTTCATTTTTTTTCATTGGAGCTTTATGTACATCTTGACTTTCTCTTTCAATTCACTGAGATATCATTACGCATTTGTCATCCAATCCTTGTTGTATTTTGCAGAAGTGTTAGTGGTGACAACTGTGGCAGCTATCAGACTGGACATCCTGCCTCACTTCAGTATCCTGTGTTGCTGGAGTATCCTGTGCTGCATGTGGTGGTGAGGATGTCTGTGGGGCGGAGGGAAAGGTCAGTATATACACCACATAAGTTACCTGGAATCCTGAAAAACATTGCAAATTAATTAACACAACCAGTCAATCTTCAGGTTGAAAAAATGAATATTTCTAGATGCAGCATCACCTCGTGGGCTTATTAACTTCCTAATAGCCGAGGAAGCTGTATTTTAATGATGCACAGATATAGAGAAACAAGATATACTACGGAACAGCCAAAAATACAAAAAATACAAATTGTTATAACCTCTCGTTCTTGTCCCCTGGGAGGAGAATAACTTTATTAATGGTAACAATGTGCTGTCTCTGTACTTCTCACACGTAAGACAACAAAGTTAATTTAATAAAACTATGTACATAAAAACTAAAAAATGAACTTCAGATTCGTGCAAAAAATAACTTTTTTGTCACTATTAGAGAGGGAACAATGGCAAATATTTAATGATACACCTATTGTAGAGGCAGAAGGATTACTACCATGTGTAATCTCCTTATAACTATCAATAGAGGAAGGCATGAGAGGATACATCCATCATGGTTGTATTAATGTGACTTACCATAGTGATTGCTTACCGTTAATGATAGTTAAGAGGCAAATGAGTCAATGCTCATAAAGGTTGCCTCTTCTCTCACTTACAGTCTCTATATACTTGTCGTAGGAGTTTTTAAAGCGGTTCACACTCTGGCTCGTTACTACTTTGTCTGGGCGACTATTTCAATAGTTAACTATTCTTGTCGTCCTAATAGTCTGTCTGAGACTGTAGATCGCACGAAACATTTGACATTAATTATATCCGAATAAAAGGGTGATATAGACTGCCTAACACCCCTGATATACCCTTAAATAAAGGTGAAATATCCTACAGCCTGCCTGACGTTCCTAATATAATAATGAGACTAGAGCGAACGGAGCATAAAGGTGAAGACGGACGATGTTAAATGATAAATACACCGATTAAACAGCCATAAAACCTCACTTAAACCTACAACACGTCATTACAGTTGAGCTAGTCTTAACCCTGAACTAAGATGATGAATAGAAGATGAGAAACAAAGGAATAAGATGATAAAACGTGAAGAAAACCAAGACAAACTCACCGTGTACTAGGCGCTGTTTACATCCTCGTCTACGTTCTGATTCCTAGTACCACTTTTATAAACCACTTATACCACCATAATTACACATTCTACATCACCACGCATACCAAAATCAGAATCTTCATACATAAATACATAAGGAAACAGCATATCTAGTGTTTATATCAAGTTTTTCTACGTTAAAAAACCGGGTAAAGTCTTGCATCTAGCTTGGAGGGGTGGGTAAGGAGGAACAGAGGGCACCACAGACTACCTAGGTCGTCTGCTGCTAAGGCAAACCTCCTATTTTTGACCTCCGACCCTGCATTAATGTGAGTATTGACCATCCCTATGTGACCCTGGTTAGTGTGGGGTTAAGACAGAGGGGTGCGTGGTGGTGTGTCAAGGCTTAGGAAGGTAGACAAGGGTTGATAGGGGGTGTGTTAAGGTATAACGGAGGTGTTAGTGATCTCTGTGTGTGTTCTACCTCCCTCTCGTCCACCACAGAGAGAGTTAACTCGCAGTATCAGGTGTCACTATAGGGCAGGAGACGATACCAGATATATACCTACCTGCCTTCCTACCCTTCAAACCGTGTCTCGTGAAGAAAGAAGTATGTGTGTGTGTTCGTGTTTGTATGTATGTCTGTTTGTGTCTATAATCTGCCATATTTTTCTCACCCAGTGCCATGAGTGTTGAATCAGTGCCATATTTTATAAGGCACTGCATAGCTTGTTCTGCCCCCAAGAGAGTGTGTCAGTGTGTCTCCTGCATATGTGTTCTGTAATTGTTACGTGTCTTGGTTTGCACAGAGGGAAGACAGACAGACAATGTGTGTGTGTGTGTGTGTGTGTGTTTACATAGGAAAATAAGAAATTAGGAGACTGCAAGAGGCCAGTTGATGACCTACAAGAGGCAGTTCCTTGTCTCCCATCCTTGGAATAATCCAATATTTATCCATCCCACCTGTCATCCCTATCCATACTCTGATTCAACCATCTTTTAAAGCTACCTATTGACTCACCACTTATTACGTGTCTATCCAGCCTATTCCAATCGTTCACCACTGTTAGTGAACCAATATCTACCTTTGTCTGTCTTGAATCTAAGGTTTTCTAGCTTGTACCCATTTCCACGTGTCCTATCCTCACTACTAATTTCTAAAACTTGATCAATGTTTCCCTTCCTTCAGTCCATTCCAAGTATCTATACTTCTCTGGGAAAACTGTACTTTTTTACTTTTTTTGTATCGTTCAAGCAAATTCCTTTTTGCAATTTTTTCTTGTGTCCCCAAATTTCTAGCCTCTCCTTTTCTGTGTGTGTGTGTGTGTGTGTGTGTGTGTGTGTGTGTGTGTGTGTGTGTGTGTGTGTGTGTGTGTGTGTGTGTGAAGAATGATTACACTTGTCAGAATGTCAGACATGCGGTCAAGTAGTAGTAGTAGTAATAGTGGTAATCTTCCTAAAATAGTAATACTAGTAATAGTAATAATCAGAGTGAATCGTTTCTAAGATAGTAATAAGAGTAATAATAATAATCAGAGTGAGCCGTTCTTAAAATAGCAGTAGCAGCATCACTTGTCACATGTGTCCAGTTCCCTCCGAGTGCCAGGCTGTGACCTTGAGTCTGGCTAGATGGACTTATGCATGTCTGTTATGTCCTCTTGCAGATTATTGAGTGTGCTGGTGCTGGTTATCCCTACTTTTATTCTACTATTCTTGTGTTAACTTGTCTTTCACTTATATTGTTGTGTTGGTCGCTTTGTAAGTACTATTTGCTTTGTAGTATTACCTTTTTATTATGTTTTATTGTTATGTTTATGTTATTTCCTGTTTAATGTTTTGTGTCTGTGCTGTTTCCTGTTTTTATTATGTGTTTTTCTATTCCCTGTATGTTTTTTTTGGGTTATATATTTACCTATTTTTCGTTATTTTCCTGTCTTTGCTACCTCCCATTTTTATTATTTGTTGTTTGTCTATCCTTTATTCTTGCTGTGTTTTTGTATTCCACACTTTTCCTTCTTCTTTTTTTCTTCTTTCTTTCCTCAATACATTTCTTCATCCGTTTTTTATTTTTCCTTCTGTGTTCTTCAAGTAATTATATATTCCTTTTCAGTTTATTTATTGTTTATTATATTGTCTACAACTTTCTTTCTTTTTTGACTTGTTTAATTTTTTTTTTATAGGTTTCCATTATTTTCATACCTCCTTTGATTTTTCATTTTCTTAATTTCCTGTCATAACATTACTTTTTTTGAGTATGATTATATTGTGTCCCTATTTCTACTTTATACATTACATTACCTCTTCCATTTCCATATATAATAATAATAATAATAATAACTTTTAGGTGTCATTCATATACTAAGAATGAAAGGCAAAGAACATTATTAAAAAGAAGAATTGCATATATAAGTATTTTAACCTTAATTAATCCTCTTAAAAGCTTTCCATATTAATAAATAAGAGAGTTGACCCACACACACATTAGCTGATTGTAGGAGTAGGAGCCACACCCTGTTACGCTTTCATCCTCACTCCCCCTTCTGTTCTGTAGTATAATGGTGTGTGGTGCTCTTTGACATAACACACTGCTGACTCACTCTCCCTGCTCACCACTACACACAGGGGATAAGGGTAAGGCTAAGGGCTGTTGTGTCTTGCAGATTAAGGTTTCCCAGTGACTGTTCAGATTGTTGCACTGTTAATTAATGGGTTAGGTTAGGTTAGGTTGGGTTAGGTTAGGTTGGGTTAGGTTAGGTTAGGTGTTTTGTTTTCTAAAGGTACTGCATTAAAATTCTAACATATATAGGTTGAGGTCTTAAAGGTTTCCCAGTGACTGTTGAGAAGGTTGTACTGTTAATTAATTGTTTTGTTCATGTGTTAATGTGTTTTCTAAAGGTACTCCATTAAAATTCTAATACATACTGGTGCTTCCTTATCTATACATAAGGTTTCTAGGAAGGTTTGTGTCTTAAAATGTTCATGAGTTCAATATTACTCTTGTCCATGCAAAGAAAGAAAAAAAATGTGTGTGTGTGTGGTAAGAGGAACAGTCAACGTGAGTAATCCATTAACCATCCATATGTGTGTGTGTGTTGTCAGGTTGATGGTGCGATGGTAGGTGGCATCTATGAGGTGGTGAGGCTGGTGGGTGGCCTGGAGGGCAGCCACTTCACCACCGCCACCACCTCCACCACACCAAGGACCGTCACCACCGCCCTCGCCACCAGGTAAGTACAAGGTGTGGGTGTAGACAGGTTGATTAGTGATACCCTGGTTTAGCAATAATATGCAACAGTACCAATCACTCTGTAACTCCTTTTCTCCCTTCCTTTCCCTTCCCTGATCCTGCCGCCGCTGTTCTCCCTGTAGTGGTGGGGACATCATCTTGTTTAGTTACCGCGACGGGACCTCTACCACACACCGCATCCCTTGGGTCACCGGGGAGAGTCGCCGCCCTGTTGCCCTCGCCTTCAGCCCTACCGCAGAGTGGCTCCTAGTGGCCAGTGAGTGTAGAGAGAGAGAGAGAGAGAGTATAATTTTTGAGGATGAAACTATATGAGAGAGATAGAATTATATAACATTAATACAAAAAATTACATAAAAACCAGAGTGATATAAATTACACCAAAAAAAGCATATTGTATCATCACTAGAATTAATAACCAGCTAATAGCAACTCCAATCTTTCAATAACAATAAATGAATAGTTTTGTTTACGTTCCCTTCAGTGATGTCCAAGTACAGTATCTTCACCTTAAAAATAAATAAGTAAATAAATAAATAAAAATAAAAAAACACTTAACTCTTAGGTGAGGATGGCACCTTGTTTGTGGTGCCAGTCAAGGGCCACCTGGACCCCACCACGGCCCGGGACCAGCGCTTCAAGACCGATGATGTACTGGTGCTGCCTCCTAATGGTAGCCGCGCACGACCATCCTCCCTCGTGTGGTAAGTGTGTGTGTGTGTGTTAGGTTAGGTTTGGTTTGGTTAAGTGTGTGTTTAGGTTAGGTTAGGTTAAGTTTAGTATGTTGATGTTTTGATTAGGTTAGGTTAGGTATGTGTTTGTTTGTTTGTTTTTTTGGTATGTGTGTGTGTGTGTATGTGTGTTAGTACATGTGTATATCCCCATTTTAAACAGGAAACTAAATTGATATATTGTCATTAATGTATTTTTTTTATCTCTTTGTAATCCTCCTCCTTCTCCTCCTCCTCCTCCAGGTGGCAGACGATGGTGGGTGATGCCTCGCTGGCCATCATCGGCACAGAGTTGGGTGAGCTGTCCTTCATAGAGTTGAGTAGCGGCAAGGAGGTGGGAGGAACCTACATCACAGTGCCCGTCAAACAACTCCACCTGTGTCATGACAGCTCCCATGACACTGTGTACCTGCTGGTGGGTGATGCCTCTCTCTCTCTCTCTTTTTTTCTCTCTTTCTCTTTTTTTCTCTTTTCTCCCTTTTTTTTTCTCTTTTTTTTGTCTTTTTCTCTTTCTTTTTTTTGTCTCTTTTTTTCTGTCTTTTTTCTTTCTCTTTTTTTCCCTTCATTTTTCAGCTAATTTTTTTTTTTAGTTTCTCAATAATAACAAAAACATACTTAATACTACCTACATCACCTCAGATAATAGTTATAATCAATAGTATAAGCATCATCATCAGCAATAGCCAGTAATAATAATAATAATAAAAACAAACACATTACCCACAGATCACAGGGACAGAGGATAGACAGTGGCGCCTCGTCCTTGAGCAGCGCACCAACCAGTACCTGTTTCCCTTGGAGCACATCACCCCAGAGTGGCCAGATGAGGAGAGTCCCGGCGGCTCCCTCCACCGCTCCGGGCCGCCTCCACGCTCACGCCTCCTCGGCCTCAAACAGCTGTCCGTGGAG
The DNA here is from genome assembly GCA_036785275.1 of Cancer borealis. Classification (NCBI taxonomy): domain Eukaryota; kingdom Metazoa; phylum Arthropoda; class Malacostraca; order Decapoda; family Cancridae; genus Cancer; species Cancer borealis. The sequence continues at coordinate 159,102 of JAXIVD010000296.1, read as the reverse complement.
AAGCTGCAGATGTTAAGGCAGAGGCTGGCGGAGGCTAAGACTGGCTCCCGGCGCAAACCTTTAACAGAGAACAAGGGTGAGTGTGTGTGTGTGTGTGTGTGTGTGTGTGTGTGTGTGTGTGTGTGTGTGTGTGTGTGTGTGTGTGTGTGTGTGTGAATAGGTGATCTTTGCAGAGATAGATTCATGCAATATTAACAACATAATCATCTATCTATCTATCTCTTCCTTGCAGGGGTGGACACTTGTGACATTGATGAACTCTCAGCCACCACCACCCCCGAGCAGGGCATGACCACCTCCACCACCTCCATAGCCTCAGCGGGGGAGGGTGAGGTCCTGCCTCCCGTGGCCACCCGCCCTGAGAGGCTGTACAAGTTCATCCATGACGTGGTGGCCACCCCCCAGTATGCTAAAGAGAGGCATCTCCTGGTGGGCAACTGCAAGCCTAACACAACACTCATGGTAAGGCTACTACTCAATGTTACTACTATTACTACTACTACTACTACTACTTCTACTTCTACTTCTACTTCTACTACTATTACTAACTATAGAGTAACTGATCTGAACTTAAAATTTCCTAATATAATCATACACTTGAAAATACAGTACATTTAACAGTAGAGACAGTGAACCATTGCAATTGAGTGACCCAAGTTGACCTGACCTGACCTGACCTCCCTTCCCTGCCAGGTGTACAGCACAGACCTGGAGCAGACGCCTCTCTATGTGTTCAAGGTGATCCCTGAGGTGGACAGGGCGGTGCTGCAGGATGAGGTGATCTTTGTAACCAGTGTTCAAGCACCCAAGAGGATCACCATTGTGTCCACCTTCTTCTCATCCTCCTCCAAGATTGATGGTTCCATTGTGAGTGTGTGGACAGAATACTCATAACAACCAGATAGTTTTTATATTATTTAGATGCGATAATTAAGTTTTTTCATTATTCAGATGCAATATTCAAGTTTTTTCATTACTTAGCTACAATAATCAAGTTTTTTCCATCACTCACATGCAAAAAATTAAAGGCTTATTTATCAATACTCCTCTGCAATCATAAAATATTTCCCCGATTGAATAAAAAGATAAATAAATAATAACGTATCACAACTTCCATGTAATCCTCATAACAATTACATCATCCCAGGACGGCAAGGTAAACCCAGTCATACAAGAAATAGAAATGCCCGAGGAAGAGGAAATACTCTCTATCCACTCGAGTCCTCCCCTGGTGGGCCCTGAGGAGGAGAACGGGTACTCGGGGCAGCGCTCACCCTCGGGCCGGGCGGGGAGGGGCAGGGAGGTGGAGGAGGAGGATGATGAAGAGGAGGAGGTGGAGCTTCCCTCTCATACTTGGCCTCGAGGATGTCTCATTGTCACCTCTCATGCTCTCTATGTCTGCCAGCCAAGGTAATACTCAAGGCTCAAGTATTAAATCATTCCTCCATGTACTGCCTCCCTAACTCCATTTTCTATGCTTCCTGTACAATGAAGGGAATCTATTTTATTTTTTGTCATTCATTTTACCCCAAATTCATATAAGATTGATATGAATTCCTACTTTCCTTCATTTTATCCTTCTAGTCCTGTAGGATCTTAATTATTTGTGTACCATCTCCCCAAAGACCCCATCCATATCTCTGTGCCTTCTGCAGGATGAGTGTGGAGTCCTACATTCCTTCAGTCTACCCTCCTGCTATTTTAGGAACATATTTTTATCCTTCAGCATATCCTAGTATCCTCAGCTTGATGTGTTCCTCCTTCTCCTAGTGTCCTTACCTCCTTCTGTGCCTCCTTCAGGATGAGTGTGGAGTCCCTCTTCATGAATCTGGTGCTCAAGGTCGGGGATATTGACAGTGCTAACAAGCTGGGAGCAATCTTCTCCCTCGACCCTAAACTATTTGAACTGGCTGCTGACGTCAAGCTTAAGTCACGCAACTTCAGTGCCGCCATCGCTCTCTACAAACACTCTAGGGTAGGTGTGTGGTGACCTGGGGGGATGAGGGTGTGAGTGTGTTGTTAGGGTGTCTGAAAGGCTTCCTGTATTGACCTAGTTGTAGTATATAGGGCCTGTCTACGTATCTATATTTGTTCAGTTTTTCCTTCAGTTGATGTACATTTTTTGCCATTATCACCTCTTCCTTCAGGTGTAAGGTGAGTGTGACGTGTGTTGTTGTGATGCAGAGACTGTTATACATTTTGTTGTGGATGAAAGTAGGTTATGATAACATTAGGTGTTGGTAGATGGTTATGTCTTAGTAAGGTTTGCAAGCTTAATTTTCCTTTTATAGCTACAAGGGATGATTACACTGTATACTTAGTACTGTAAACATGTCTTAATATAGTCTCAAAATTTCCATGATTTAGGTTGTTGTTAAGGTGAGGTGAGGTTAGTATTTTGTGAGGTGTAGTGTTGATGGTTAAAATAATATCCCTCCATTGTCCTGTGTTGTGGGTGATGTAAGCTAAGTAGCACACAGGAATGATGTGTGTTGTCACTCTCCTAGTGTGTTCATGCTCCTCAGTGCCCTCACGTGAAGTGTTCCATCAAGTTTGCTGCGCAGGGCTTGGTGACAGAGTTCCTCACCTACATGGGTACCCTGACTAGCGGTGTGAGCGGCCCCGACCTTGGTGCCGAGGAGAGGCGGAACCTTGCCAATCTGGCCATCGTGTGTCACCTGCACCACCTGTGTCTGCCGGGCCCACATAAGCCTCCACCGCAGCAGCAGGCACTCAGGAACCTGCTGCTGTTCCTGCGTGACAACCAGTACTATGATGAGGTGCTGGCCCTCACCCTGGCTGCCGGGGCCTGGCGCTGGGAAACATTACAGTACCTGGCAGCCTCAAGGGGACTCTACCTGGAGAAGCTGAGGCTCCTGCTGTGCTCACAATCATCACCAGTGCTTGATGTGCTGAGTTCAGAGCATCTGGTGGGGCCAGTGCGGAGTGAGAGTCTCCTGTCAGTGGCCAGGGAGAGGGAGGCCGGCTACCTCCACTGTTTGTCTGACCCTGAGCTGAGGCAGGTGCTGCTGGTGCGGCCCTCCCTCGCACGCACACACATTGCCTTAGTGCTGAGCCTGCTGGGGGCTGTGGAGCTGTCAGTGCTGAGGCGCCTCGCTGACCTGTACAACCCCACGCAGCCTGCCATCAGACCCTTCCTGCAGGCAACCAACGGCAGGAAGCAGGCCTTCCCCCCACTGTCCTCTGTGGTGCAGGGTTCCTGCCTCCTGCCCTGTGGTGCTGAGGAGCTGGTGTCCCTGGAGACTTTCATTGAAGTGTTCCTCGCCATCATCATACAACTCAACCTCATCAGAGAATGGCGCTACAGTCCCAACCTGCTCACCTACAAACTGGACCTGCCCAAGGAGGTGAGCTCAACCACACCACACCACTGTTACCACATCACTACAAGGTACTACTACAAGGTACACTATGTTATCTAACCTAACATCATTCCTCACCCCTTACCACTGCTTTTTGCCCTCCTAGAAAGTGCCGGTGCCCCTTGAGAAGGTGCGTGGACAGGTGCTGAGCTGCGGGTACGGGCACACGGCGGTGATCATCAATGGTGCACTCTACACCTGGGGACTCTCTGACTATGGGGTGCTGGGCCACGGCTCACGCTCCTCCACCTCAACCAAGCTGCTGTCTGGCTTGGGGATTACACTGCCCGAGGACCAGGAGGTGGGTGGGGGGGGGTGAATGAGTGTATTATAGTTGTATTATTTAAACACCTACAGTTATTAGGCTCATACAAGTACAGTGTTGATGATTTTTCTCTTGACAGTTATCTAATCACATCCCTTCCTTCCTTCCTTCCTCCCTTCCTCCTTTCCTCCCTTCCTCTCTTCCTGCCTTCTTCCCTTCTCCCCTTCACCCCCTCAGCCCCTCCTGGCCGGGCCACTAGTAGGGGGACCGGCCATGGCTCCCATCATGAATGGCCGCATGCTGTCCTCTGCGGTGTCTGACGGCTCTGAACCCAAGGTGGTGACCTACCTGAGCCAAACCAGGGTGTTGAGTGTGGCGTGTGGCAAGAACCACATGATGGCTATTACCGATAATGGGGTGAGTGGACAGACACACACACACACACATAGAAGGGGGGGGTTTTTTTTTTTTTTTTTTTTTTTTTTTTTTTTTTTTTTTTTTTTTTTTTTTTTTTTTTTTTTTTTTTTTTTTTTTTTTTTTTTTCAGGCAGATGGACAGACAGACACACAGACAGACATAGAAGATGCATATTAAAAGTGTATATGTATGTGTGTGTGTGTGTGTTAATCGTGTGCGTCCCTTACAGGTGTACGGGTGGGGCAGCAACAGGTATGGCCAGGTGGGTACAGGTGGTACAGGCAGGTGTCCTCGGCCCACCCCGGTCTCGGCCTTGGAGGGGAAGGGCATCGTGGCCATCGCATGCGGACAGTTCCACTCCCTGGGTGTGAGCGACGACGGAACGTAAGTATGCAGAACAGGCTTGAGTGTGAGGTTAGGTTAGATTATATTATGTTATGTTATGATGTTATGTGTTCTGTATCCTGCCATTAACACCCTTATAACAGGCTTGAGTTTGATGTTATGTTATGTGTTCTGCCATCAACATCCTTATAACACCATAGTACTACAACACATTCTTCCTATAATACTTTGAAATCATGCATCTGACTCCTCTCATATTGATCTACATTCCTGCAGTTTGTCCTATAACATGTCTCACAATTCCTTAGTCATTACCAAACATTAAAACCTCTTAACAGGAATCAGACTGCATTAACAACTTTCAACGAGCACCAAACAGAATCAAAACACCTATCAACACAACCTAACCTAACTTAACCCCATCCTCCACTCACTCCAGATGCCTGCCACCACACACCACCACACAGCGGACACATAACACGCACCAGTCTTCCTCCACTGCCCTGCTTGCATGCACTACACACACACAGACTTACAACACACCTTCCTGAATGAGACTTTTGGGTCCAGCCTCTACATCCAGCTTCTAGGGATCTGCATGTTTATATACAAGGATACACAAGGCAGCTATGAGAAGTATGTAATTGTGTTATTTATATCTTTTCTTAGGGTAGAGTGAGAGGAGTGTATGTGTTTGTAGGAGGAGAGAAAGGCCAGTTGTAAGATGGAAGGATAGGGTGAAGGAGTACATGCATGAAAGAGGTGCTGATAGAATTGGTCTATCTTTTACTTTTAAATTTGGTATCACTTGAGTGGTTTATAATTTGTGTTTTGTTATGATATAAATGTTGCTATGGTTTTTTGTTTCTTGTGTGTGTGTACTTTTTTGTGATTATATTGTGTATGTGTATAGTAAGGGCTATTAACTGGTGTGTATTGTTATTATTATTATTGCTGATTGTGGGGAGTAAGGGTGCTGTATGTGTGTATGTATTTACCTAGTTGTGTATGTGTGTGTGCACCACTAACTGTTCCCCCATTGCAGGTTGTACACATGGGGCTGGGGTGTACACGGCCAGCTGGGTAATGATAGTGTGGAAGATGTTCACCTCCCAAGCCCTGTCACACTCCTGGCTAAGAAGGTGAGGATACAGGGGGGTCAGGGAGGGGGTGCTGCCGTATGTGTGTGTGTGTTTGTCATGTGTGTGTGTGTGTGTGTATGGGTCTCTGTTGGCTGCCTCTGATAGCTGAGGTTATGGAAAAGGATCAATGTTATTAGTTAGAGAGAGAAGCTTCACTGTAGACAATACTAGACTCGACTAAGACCAGAAATGGCTTATTGTTTACTACTGGAATGAAAAACAGACGGGGTTAGAAAAATAAACAAAGTAAAGAATATAGAGTTGTAGATATCAGGAGATCTCACCTCACCTCCCTTCCTTCCTCCCTTTCTTCCTTCCTTCCTTCCTTCCTCAGCACATTGTACAAGCGGATGGTGGGTATGCGCACAGTGTTGCCATGTCCCTGGATGGTAATGTGTACGCGTGGGGGTGTGGCACCTACGGACAGATTGGTAACGGTGGTATAGTGAAGGTGTGCCGGCCTGTGAGGGTACACCTGCCCGGCCCCGCCACTCACCTCACCGCAGGCTACTTCCAAAACGTGAGTACCAAGCTCAACAACACCTGAGGGGAAGCAGGATTTTTTTTAATGTTTTTTGTTGTCCCTTAGATGTAAAAAAAACAAATAAGATGAAAAATAAAAAAAATTGTTGCATGGTCCCATAACATTGAAGGTCACGTGATGTTGAATAGTCATTACATATAAAGGATGTAAAGTAAAGTATGACCTATTTTTATTCCTTAGTGTCCAAGATGGGTGTGTAGTAGTTGTATAAAAACATTAATATAACTTTCTATAACAACCCATCCCCTCCCTCCCCCCTGCGCCCCCCTCAGCTTGCAGTGACCCGTAACCACAAGGTGTACATGTGGGGCAACAACCCAGCCTGTCTGCGGGTCCAAGCACAGCTGCAGCGGCGGGCCAGGTCATGTCAACAGGCAGCTGAGGCCGGGCGAAGGAGCAGTGCCGCTGAGACCAGGTCAAGTGTGGAGGATACAGGACCTGAACGGGAGGTCCACAAGAGGAGTGCGTCCTTGGGGGAGGATGTGTGTGTGGACGTCAATGGTGCTAGTGATACCTTTGAGCCGGGGGAGGAGGTGACCGCCGCCCCGAGTCCCCCAGCCAATTCAAGTACAACCCTAGATGATAGTGAGGACACAATCACCACACTCCCGGAGGAGGATCAGCAGAAGGAAGGGGAGGGTGACAGTGCCAAGTCTTTTGTGATCTCCCCCGAGCCTTCCCCTGAAAAGCTTGTTGGGGATGTGGGGGAGGAAGGGAGTGGTAGTGAGGCCCCCGGCACCCCCAGTGAGGTGTCTGATACACCCAGCACCACACCGGGTGATGATGCAAACGCTACAGTGGTCAACAGTCCCAACACTAATGGAAGTAAGTGTGTGTGTGTGTGTGTGTGTGTGTGTGTGAGTGTGTGTGTGTAGGAATGCTTTTGACATGTAAGTTAATGTACATATATGAACATGTACTCTCCTCCCATAGATTACTTTTTTTTTTCAATTTAATTCTCTCCATGCTGACCACCCTCTCCCTCCCTCCCCCCCCAGGCACCAGCTGTATGCCTCGTACCGTGAGTGCCAACACAGTGCCATCCTGTGATCCCACCGACCTGGGCCACCTCTTGCCGCAGGAGGTGGAGATGCCGCATGGGTTTGGTGCGGTGCGTGCTGTGGCGTGTGGTAGTCAGCACTGCCTCCTCCTCACCACGCATGGGGCTCTCTACTCATGGGGGAGGAACATGTCTGGACAGCTAGGTGGGTGGTGCTGTGCTGTGCTGTGCTGTGCTGTGTTATGCTGTGAAGTTCATGCTGTGTTTTGGGTTTTGAGGAAGTGTTGGGATAATGCAATTGTTATATTTTTCTATCTTCTCTATTTATATATTTTTTTACCTTCTCTATTTATTTTCTTTTGTGTAGTGTGATGAGTTTTTATTCATATATTTCCTTTTGCTTTTTGTGATTCCTGTATTCTGTATTTTTTCTCTAGTGCCAGCCAGCCTACAAGTTTGAGAAATGACAAATATTGACTTAATTTTACATTACATACACTCTCCTTTCTCCAAGCTCAAATATTGACTTTATTTTACATTACAATCACTATCCTTTTTTCCTCACTAGGCACAGGTAACAGGAGAGAGGTGACAAGCCCGGCGCGGATCATGGATGACGTGTATATAACTGACGTGGCGTGTGGGGCAGACTTCACCCTAGCCTTGGAGTCTCAGGGGCAGCTGTGGGCGTGGGGATCTAACTTCTACTCCCAGGTAAGGTGTGGTAATGAGGTGTGCATTGTTTACTTGTGTGTGTTTTGGATGTTATATATATTTAAGTTTGTCTCCCTTTCCCAATAGCTAGGAGAGAAGAAAAGAATGTACTCTCTTTTAAACATTGTATTAGATAAGTTTACATAGACAGATATAGAGAAGTTTACATAGTTTATTGAAGGTGTTATATTACTTAATCTCATCCTCCCCCTCCCCCTTACACAGCTTGGTAAGAGTGGTGTTGTTGATGATGACAAGGGCCAGGCCGGCAGAGTGTTCATGTTACGTACCACCAAGAGAGTGTTAAAGGTGCCTCACAGTGTACACTCTAACTGTGAGACTCCAAGACCCGTCACCGGCCTCCCTCCTAATCCTGGCCCGACACCACTACACTATGGCATCTCAACCACCGCTCAGGAGAAGGTCAGTGCCAGGTGCCTTGAGGAGTGCCAACCATTCTCTCATTTTGACTTGAAATTGTTTTGTGTCATATGTTATGTTGGTGATTTCTATGTGGTGTAATGTGTTTTATGTTGATTTGAAACTAAACTAACCTAACCAATAATCAGCATTGACCTCGTTCCCCCAGCCTAGGGACGGCAGCCATTGGTGGTTGAGCCGGGTGCCGATGGAGGGCGTGGAGGAGCCTAAGGAGGAGAGGAACCCTAGGATGGATGAGATGGATGATGGTGTGTATGGGGTCCGCACGCTGCACACTGCCCTTACCTTCTTCCACAGCTGTTACAACTCCAAGAATATCATCACCATGGTTAGTGGGAGAGAGATTATCCTCCTCCTCCTCCTCCTCCTCCTCTTCCTTGTATTCCTCTTCCTTCTCCTTGTGTTCCTTTGTATTCCTCCTCCTCCTCCTCCTCCTCCTCTTTCTCCTCCTCCTCCTCCTCCTCCTCTTCCTTCTCCTTGTGTTCCCTTGTATTCCTCCTCCTCCTCCTCCTTCTGTTCCCTTGTATTCCACCTCCTCCTCCTCCTCTTTGTGTTCCCTTGTATTCCTTCTCCTCCTCCTCATTCTTCTCCTCCTTGTATTCTCTTGTATTCCTCCTCCTCCTCCTCTGCTTCCTCCTCCTCCTCCTCCTCCTCCTCCTCTAAATACAAACAGCTTAAGTTATCATCCTCAAAACAAATCTCATTACATATCATCACCATGTCATTTTCTCTCCCTGTTAGCTGCAAGACGCCCAGGCCCACCAAGCCCTAGCTACACTATACACCCTGGAGCGTCAGTACAGCCAGGCCATGCACCACCACCTCTGTGCACTCTTCAAACAAGGCGCAGACTTCTACAAAACCACCACCGCCACTATCACTAACGCCACTCAAGGAGAGGATGGTAGTACCGGCACCAACACACAGGCAACCATGGAGAGGGAAGGCAAGGAAGGAGAGGCATCTAGTCAAGAGCAGGAGAAGAGTGCTGCTGCTTATCCCTCCAAGATGTGAGTGAAGTGTTTGTTTATCTCTCTCTCTCTTTTTTCTCTCTTTTTCTTGTTATTTATGTTTTGTCTTGTGGTGGAAAGTGAAGATGGTTGGATTAAAGGATGAAGTATGTGTTGTTTTTGAGGTGAAAAGTGTGTTTGAGTGTGTATTTTAAGGATGGTGTGTGTAGAATGTGTTTATTGAAAGGGATGAAAAGTGTGTTTTTGAGTGTGAAATTCCTTCCTCTTTCATATATAACTCCATTGTTACTTCACTTTGCCTTCCTTCCATGTCTCTCCACTCTACCCTGCCTTCTTCTCACTCTCTCCTCTTCACACACTCCTTCCTCCTCCTCCTCATACACACTCTCCTCCTCCTCCTTCTCCTCACAGACTGGTGGATGAGGCAGTGCGGATCATTGACCACTACTTGAGGCTACAGACCGAGGAGTCACAGACGGGAATGAGGCACGTGCTGCAGGAGGGTATTTCTCTGTGGCTGTCGCACGCCCTCCCCCTCAGCCAGCTGGAAGACCTGTTACTCACGCACCTTCCCCGCACGGTCTACCCCCTCGCACTCCTGCTCTTTGGGTCAGTCACACCAGAGCTGCAGGGGCACACACCACACACTCATGCTGCTGATGCCATGCCCACGCCCTCAGCTAGGCCGCACAGTACTGCCTAGTGATGAACAGAGCTTTTTTATATGATGGAAACTGTCTTCTTATTTATTTATTTGTTTTTTTTTTCCTCTCTAATTTATTTATTTATTATGAATATACTAAAGTAATTTTATGGAATTATCTTACCTCTCAGTGTAAGATTTTGAAGGTGTGACAAGACTAAAATTAGCTCAAAGGTAGAAAACAATATCGTAGAATGCAATTATCTATTTTCTCTGACATTATTGAAACGATCTTCACACTAATTTTTTCACCAATATGAGTTAAGTAAACCTTTTGTTAATAATAATAATAAACATGTGTATGAACTGTGATATAAATAGAGTGTATGTACATAGAAGTTGTAATGAGTCAAAGAGATAATATTCCAACAGTGAAGAAAAGCTCTGTTCATAGTTTAGTTATAGTGTGTGACAATGACCTTGAGAAAGCCAATACAACAAGGCTCTCCACCTCACCCTGACTATAACAATTTTAATAATAATTAACCTTAAACCTAATAACAGCCTTTCAGTAGTTACAGTAAGTGTGTCGAACGATTTAGCTAATGTAGTGATTTGAGTGGAGAGAACATCCTAGCTTTGGGTACATTTGACCTTTTCACAAGAGAATGTTACTTTTTGAAGACTTGTTACTTGACTGTTGTTGTTAATTAATCTTTTATTACTTGCAATCTTCCCTTACAGTTCAATGAAATACGAGTACTACAATGATGAACTGTGCTTTGAGGTAGTAGTAGTAGTGGTGGTAGTGGTGGTGGAGCCCCTAGATAAGTTAATAATGTATGCTGACCATTGTTATTCATGAGGTTATAGTAATTTTTATTATTCATTTATTATTATTTTGTATTATTCATTAGAAAAGCACGCTGATCTATCACACCACAGGGACCTAGTGTGTTAGTGTGTTACTGTGTGCGTGTGTGTGTGTGTGTGTGTGTGTGTGTGGAAGGCAAGGTGTTGAAAGATGGTGAGTGTATTAATGAGTGTTGAGGTGCTGATACGTCCTTTATCTTCCCTTACAGTGATGGAGCGAGTAGTGAGGTGGAGGAGGGCCAGGAGAAGGCAGAAGGAGCAGCTGTTGAAGGAGGAGGAGGAGGAGGCGGAGGCAGTGACCCAGCTGTGCAAGTGTTGGGTCAGCTGTCCACCAAGTTTTGCCTCAACCTGTGCACCTCTGTCATCAGCCACCTGCAGGCCGGTAAGTACACACACACACACACACACACACACCAAAAAAAAAAAATAATAATAATAATAATAATAAATAAATAAATAAATAAATAAATAAAAATAAAATAATAATAAGTAATAATAATAATAATAATAATAATAATAAATAGATAAATAAATAAATGAATAAAAAATAATCAATAAAATAAAATGCACACATACACACACCTATTAAAAGGAAAAAAACAATTAACTTATACATGTGTGTGTGTTCAACATATAACTTTACCATTACTTTTTTACCCTATACTGTACTCTCTTTACATTGACCTTGACCTTGACCTTATACCCACCTTGCCATGTGCCCTGCAGGAGGTGGGGGCAGTGAGTACGTTGACGCATTAGCCCGTATCAGTGGTGTGCAGCCAGGGTCGGAGGGAGGCTTGGAGGGGCGGACAGCATCATTCAGTGAGGAGCCGACTAAGATGGATGTAGCCTTAGACGCCCTCTCCAGGAAGGCAACAGACACCATCACACTCAAGCAGGAGGACGTGGCCAGCCTGCAGAAGAGTGAGGCGGCGCAGGGGAGAAAGCGGGCGGACTCGAGAGGCTCTATATCTGGGTCACACAAACACAAGGGAGGAGCCAAGACCAGCAAGGAACAGGAGAAGGACAAGGAGAAGGACTGTGTGTTGTTTACTTGTGGTCATCATTTTACACGGAAGGAGTTTAAGGTAAGTGGAGGATATTGTATTCTTTGTGCAGTGTTTTTTGTTAGAATAGAATTGTAGCTGAGTGGTCTGTTTCCTTATTTTCTCAGCACACAGCACCCACAGCCCCTTCTCCCCCCACAGAGTCAGGTGCTACCACAGATGGAGACCTCGGTGATGACAGTGCCGGGGCTGCTGGGTAACACAGCACGAGTCTTGCTGGACCAGTACCACAGCGACCAGCCTGAGATGGCCTGCCCTCACTGTGTCCTTGCTCACCTCACCATCAAGCTCACCAAACACAAGCAGACACAGTAATCATCCTCACACCAGCAGGAAGTTTTATTTTTCACTGCCGTTGTGTAGTGGTGAGAGCAGTGAGTGATGACGACCTACTTACCTCACCCTTGACCTGACCTGACCTTGCTGGTGTATGTGTGTGTTGTGTTCACTCAGAAAAGATGGAGGTTTTTTTTTTTTCTTTCATGTTTTTCCTACCAGTGACAATGGCAAGTGGTGGGTGTTGTGCCTGCTTCCTGCTAGCCTGGTTGAGTTTGGTAGTGCATCGCATACACACCCCAAGGCAGCGGCCGCGTTGACGCAAGGTATGTTTTGCCGAAGCACAGTTGATGGTCAGCCAACGCATCTTACCCCGTAGTCAGTACCTAATTTTTCTACAGTCCCAAAGATTTTTCTGGAGTAGTCACAAAGATATTAATGGTTTGTGCTGTTGTTTGACAGTACACAAACCTGGAGTGATAGGCAAGGAGGAGGAGCAGAGTTATGTGATATCTACAGTTTTCAACAATTGATATAAGAGTAAGTGATTGTTGTGTAGTTAATACAGTATAATATAACATAGACATATATCTTTGTTACTCTTTACATCAGGGTATAAGATCTGTGTTTTGGTCACAAATTTGTAACTTAGGATCACAAGACTCTTCAACTCCCTCTCACCAAGGAAGGAAGAGGACAGAGAAGGCACACAGTTAGGAAGGAAAGAGTGACAAGATGGGACACCTGATCCATCTTTATTTATCAGAAAGAAAAACAGAGAAACCCAGCAATGTGTTAGGCTTCTTAAGATAGCTGGAAAGAAATGATTTGATATGTACATGTGTTTTGGTTAAGGTTGAGTGAAGAGGTGGTGTTTGTAATGATATATAGAAGTGGAAGGTGAAGACAACATGATGGAAAGTTGTTATATCATTTGTTGTGGGAAGTCGTGTTAAGATTCAGTGTTTGTTAGGCGAGGGAGGGAGGTGAGGTGAATGCATCTGTGTGGTGCTTGTGGCTGCTGTATTTTCATTGTTGGAGTGTTGTCATTAAGGAAGGAAGTTACAGGTGGAATGTTTTGTCATGATTATACAGGAAGACTTGGGTCACCTTTATATAGAAGTGATCCTGTTCGTTAGTAAGGGATTGGTGATGCTTTGGTGAAGGTTGGACAACAGACATTTTGGTGACTGTCTGGAGCACTGCCTTAATATTTATAGCACAGTGAGACCAGACCACACCTCTCCTCACACCTCACACCTCCTCAAACCTCAAACCTCCTCACACCTAAACACACTGACGAATTTGATCACTGTAATATAATTTGCTTCGAATGTTGATTTTTCGGAAATTCTCAAACTTAATTTTCTTGAACTTTGAGGTTTGTTGAGTGTGTTGCAATGAGTAATAGTTTAGACCATTGCTTGAGTGACGTGAGGTCTTTTGAGGCAGCAAGTTAATGTTATGTATGTGAGCTCCCGGTGTAGGAGTGCGGGAGAGTTATGAGTCACGTTGAGGTGGTATTAGTCAGACCTGAAAGTGTTGCAGGAGGAGGAAGAGGAGACTAACTAACTAACTCACTGTCTTGTCCTCTTGTTCACTACTTAATGAACAGAGTCACTTCACCACAATGACCTGTAATGGGAGTCACCTTTGTATGTAGTGAAGTGTTGGTCATTAATAGGAAGTGTGTGTCCTCTTCATCAAGGTGGAATTACATAGGGTAAGCTGACATATCTACTTGGATGTAGTATCAGCCTGTGGCCAATATTTACGGTGTGCTGTAGTTATTCACATTAATACACATAACCAAGGAGTGAGTGAGGGAAACAGTTATGCAATGTTTTCAAATGTGTCTCCCTTTTGTCTATGTACACTGCCAATGAGGATTAGTGAAGGCAGAGTGTAATAGTGAGGAAAGGAAGGTGAGAAAAGTGTCAGTCAGTCAGTCAGGTTCTCCAGATAACATGTACAATTTATCAACAGGAAACGAATCACTCACAACAGTGTCAAAGGTGAACATACATAATTTAATACCAAATTCCAGCATTTAAGAATATATATCAATACATTTGTGCACTGAACCAAGCAGTGACCACCTGTGTTTCTTCTGACGGGGGAAGCTCTTTGTGTGAGAGTGATGAAGTTAAGGTCAGTTTTATCTGCTGATTCTGTCCTTGGATGCTCAATTCCTGCACTGTTGTTGTCCCTCACTTGCTTCCGACTCCTTGGTGTGACAGGAAGGGGAGGTACACACCCTGGAGAGACAGAAAGTGACAGAAATTATAACTCCATCGCAAAGGAAGATGGAAGAAAAATATTATGTATGTAGAATCAGAGCCTGTGTAAAGGAGTTAAAAGATACATACCAGCTAATATAGTTGTAAAATTTGTGTGATTAAATGAGAGGCCATGAAAGTGTCCATACCAATTATTGAAAGGAGAGTGTATGGAAGGCAAAAGTGTGTTTCATTGTATCATTGTAGTGCTTGTTAAACACTACCATTGCATTGTCTTGTCTGGAACATACTTGCCTAAATCCACACACTTATTGGTATGAGATGCACTAACTTGGCAGAATATGATGTCACTCTCTGTCTCTGTAGCGTGTTCGGGCATAGTTAAAACACCATGACATTTACTTAAAAACATGGACTGAGGCCTTTTCATTGTAACATTTTTGTTCTCAATGTTGCATTTATAAATAGTTTTAACAAATTTCCCTGAATTCACAGACTTGTTCAATTTGGGGCAGTGGTGACGAAGAATTACGGTTTTGTCCACTGTCCAAATTGAATGGGATGTATTTAATGCATGTGTATGAATGTGAGGAGAGAGATCTGGATGTATTTAAACTTTGAGGAAAAAAAGTAGAAATATAAACAGAAACAGTGAGAGGAAAGGAGTTTAAGGGAAAAATAAGGAGTTACTCATTACTCTGTGTGTGTGTGTGTGTGTGTGTATATGTGTGTGTGTGTGTGTATATGTGTGTGTGTGTGTGTATATGTGTGTGTGTGTGTGTGTGTGTTATAACAAAGAAACAGTCAACCTAAGACGATCAGACGCAAACACATATCTAGACGGGATCTGAACATGTACTCAATGTGGTGGTCGCCCCGCCGAGGGGACGGGAATGTTTGGTTAGTATCAGTTGAGGTTATCAGTATTTTATTGAACTTGTGTTATGTATCTTGTTAAGGAAATTACTTTACTTAACCTTCATCATTAAGTCCCAGTCTCTCTTTCTTTTTTCTTTTTCTTTTCTTTTTTCTCTCTCTCTCTCTTTATCTCTCTCTTACCTGGTATATATTGTTCTAACAGACAACTAAGGTGCTTCTTCTCGTATTGGTGTTATATTCACTTGACATAAATTAGTGTTGAATTTTTTTATTTTATTTTATTTTTATTTTTTTTCTCATGTATGTATGAGTGAACATGTGTATCCCAATTTGTATACGTATGTACGCATGTATGTGTGTGTGTGCCCCCAAAGTTTTATAATGTTGCATAGCGGTGGAGTGGAATGGGAGTGAAGTGTTGTCACTCCACACAAGCCGCAAGATAACTATTCATTGCGGGTTTTGTTTTCTGTCTCTTTGCTGGAAGAGTTAGGTTTTAAAAAAGATGTCTCCTGAGTCTACCTTTTTGTGTCAGATATTGTGTTTGACATTGGTGCTTCTGTTTATTAACTTGTATACGTATGATGTTATATTATTGTTTTCCCAAGTATGTATAAATGACGTTATTTTTAAGTAAGTATGTCAATTGTATGGAAAAAGATATGATTGTGTTTGTGTGTGTGTGTGTGTGTGTGTGTGTGTGTGTGTGTGTGTGTGTGTTAAACAAGCAAACCCAGCATGTAGCCAATAAGCTGTGTTGATGTGATAGACTGCTTTTGATAACATGTTTGTACCTCAGCTTGTCATGACTGCATAGCAAGTGTCTTCATGTGTGTAGGTGTGGCCTGGAGGGTTAGGGGGGAGGGAGGGAAGGGGAGGGAAAAGGAAGAGAAGGGAAGGGAAGGGGAAGAGAGAAGGGCAGCTCCAAATACTCTTACTTTGGTGCTGGGGGGGGTAGGGGCTGAGGTTAGACTTGGACATTGTATAGCTAAACAGAAGAGACAGAACTGCTCTTGCAACTAACCATTATAGGCTGAGTGTAATATAGTCAGTCCTGGTGGAGAGGCTTGAGAGAGCGCCTGACCCCACACGGCAGCCAACACGTGCTGAGAGAGGCATTGTTACGAGGCTTTTATACACTGTGGTGAAGTGTGGCAGATGAAGTGCTGTGAGGTGGTGTTGCTAGACTAGTACTGTATTTGCTTGATGGTGAATTGTGACAGGCTGGATGTTGCAACGATAGAGAATAGATCACAGTACGTACCGCCTGCATGACTATATAAGTTCTAGGTGGTGAGGCGCAGCAACAATAGATCATAGTACTGTATTGAACTGCCTGTAAGATGGTGTGTGTTGCAAGGATTGATTACATCACTGTACTGCCTGCATGGTGGTGAATCCTGGCATTAGTGTTACTACTTCCAGATTGCTGTAGGCTTCTTCTCACCAGTGAAGGTTAAGTGCCTTGAAGTGTCAGTTTTCCAGGACCACGAGCCAGCCTCTGCTCCCCGTGCTGGAGTACAGGCTGGGGAGGGAGGGAGGGAGGGAGGACTAAGAGGCTATTAGTGTTCAGGTCCTGGTGTCAAGCTTTAAAAGATTCTACTTTGTTGTAATGAAATAGTCAGCTGATCTCAAGGGATTCAAACATAACTAAAAAAACAAAACAAGGGAGAATTTCTTAGCCTAGTGTAGACTATTTTTGCTCATAGCAGGCAGGAATTTATCGCCATTGGCCATCAGGAATTTGTTTTATTGCTAAACGCTACTTTGGTCTGGCATTGTTTTCTTATTGGTATCTAGATAGGGTGGCGTGGCGTGGCGTGTCCTCCTCCATGTGTCTCCCTGTTATACTAGCAGTGTAGATAATGGGTTCTAGGTGTATATATGGGTCACTGTGTTGTTCCTGATCCCCTTATAGGAGTTGTATGGATCTCATGTATACTCTAATGATAAGTATTATGAGATCTGATGAAAAAATTTATTATTAATGCTGTATAGCTCAACAAAATTCCTCTCCTACTCTAGTACCTTCCTTGTGGTATTTAGTGAGTCAGTTTCTATGATTCATTTACACAGTGGAATGAATTATTTTTTTGCCTAGCAGTCATTTGCACCCAGAAATTTATATGATGGCTTTTTATGTGATTGTATAGGAAGAAATAAGGTTTTTGTATAGTATTACGTATATACATAAATAATATATGTATTGTATATTTATTAATTTTTACTGGTAACTCTGTAAAAAAATGTAAGTCTGACTTTGCTCTAGTGAGAGGAAATTAGAAGAGGTGAATTTTGAAGTATGGTTTTTGTTTTTTGTTTTTTCTTTTTTTATCTTGTTATTTATTTTTTAACATTTTTCTCTCTTGATATGAGTGTATATATTGTTCTTTCATATGTTACATTATCTCCCTTTAATAAACCAATGATGAAATATGCTAATTGTTTATAGGTCTCTCTCTCTCTCTCTCTCTCTCTCTCTCTCTCTCTCTCTCTCTCTCTCTCTCTCTCTCTCTCTCTCTCTCTCTCTCTCTCTCTCTCTCTCTCTCTCTCTCTCTCTCTCTCTTCTTTGCCTCTCTCTTCCTCCGTTATTTCTGTGTCTGCCAGATGGGTTGGTGTCGGCCCATACCAGGTGGCTGCCCTGTGGCTGGCAAGGTTCAGTGGCTGTTCTCACCCTCACTTGAGACTCATTCTGTGTTGGAAGGCTGCCACACACTCTACCACATTATAGGAGTAACTTTGAGGGGAGTGGTATAATGATGGATCTACATCATAATGGATGGTTTGTGTTTTTATGTCATAGTTGGAAGTGTTCCTCATCCAGCTCAGGTGTTGAGGTGTGTGCGCTGGGGAGGAAAGGCTGCCAGGCTCAGACAAAACACATCTTAAACACAGGGCAATGGTATTTTTGGCCAATACTGATGCTTTGAAAGAAATTCTAGTTCTGCAACTAAATCATGAATGTACATGTACAGTAATAGTACATTGAGCCGGCAGACAGCATTGAGTTTATTTCCATG
Organism: Cancer borealis; assembly: GCA_036785275.1. Lineage (NCBI taxonomy): Eukaryota > Metazoa > Arthropoda > Malacostraca > Decapoda > Cancridae > Cancer > Cancer borealis. Next base: position 140,882 of record JAXIVD010000296.1, on the reverse strand, counting down.
AATGTTTTTATCTATGCACAACACAACCTTCAGCTGGCTGGAGGGAAAGGTCAAGTATCTGGTGAAGGCAGCCGTGTGCAAACGACAGAACCTTCTCAATCAGTTTATAGATAACTAGATCGGATTGATATTGAAAGGCTGGTGCAGCAGTGCACAGCAGTATTATACAACAAAAGTCCAGGAAAACCATCAATTGGTGTCAGAAATGTGTATAAGTAATGTGCATCTTTGTGGCATGAGTACATCTGAGGAGCGGCCAGTGTTGGGGCCAAAAAATTACTCTGCTAGACATTGAAAATTTGGTCAAGAACTTGAAGGCTTTGAGATAACGTTTTACAGTTACTGAACTTCAAAATGCACCGCGAGAATATGAAATTGTTAACCTAAAGATGGTTGTTTATTAAATCAGTTTGCGTGCCACTTGTTCCTATGTGAGGCAGCCACACATGCACAAGTCCCCTTACAGTAAAGTGTTACCACCTGGCCACACCATCAAGGTGGCTCTACTACAATGTACAATTTATATCATTACATCTATTTTGTCCAAAGTGTTGGCCTCCCTGACACCTACATCTGTGTGTGGATCATCTTTCAGTTTTTTATGATCATTGTGTTGGTGGTTGTTGTGTTGCATCAGCTCAGCAGCTCGCCCTGCAGTGTGTTGGGGATGCAGTGTGAAGGGAGGGAAGGTTCAAGGTTACCCTTGTCATGATTTGTCAACATTCTTCCATTTGATCTTGATTGTTAAGGAAACATTAATTCTCTTGATTCTAATAGTACAACTGCATGATTTGTATTGAGATCTGTATAATTATGGCTCAAAACCACTTATGTATTTATTTGTTGCCAGATTTACCATGTATTACTTGTAATATTCATAAGCGAATGAAAAGACTTGCTGGATGGATTACATCAGATTATTGCTACCTCTAAACACAGTTATTCATCTAGCCACTATATATATACACAAGACACACACACATAGACTTCATTAACCTTTTACACGCTATGTTTCATTATTTTAAATAACAATTATGTTGTTACTCTGAAGTTCAAAACATGTTCCTTTAGATTAAATAAAATCAATAAATGATTAAACAAATATCCGCCGGTGCCGAGGGAAGGAGGTGCATGAACGGTGGTAGTGGCTGGCTGGCTGGCTGGAGGGATCTACACATGCTCATGTTTAGTTGTCCTCCATTCCTAAAATTATCATCATTTTTTTTCTACGTCAGCACCACATTTAAATTATGAGTCGAGAAACAAACCACTCTGATCTAGCAGCCTGAAAAGGTGTTCCGCGTTACTCACCTGTTTTGCCGACTGACCAGCATGTGTTTTGTAGGTGTTTGGTGTGACTCAATATGTTTCTCTTGGTGTTCACAGTCATAGATGATCGGAGTACAGTTTGTCTCCTTAGGGAAGATTTTATGTATAGCACAATGATGCAGGACTTTGGCAATCATACCAGTGAAGAATAAATTGAAAATATAAAGATGTACTTGTTTACTTAGAGAAACAGAATATTCTACCACTGACTGACCTCACCATTAATTCACTCCCTTGGCCTGCCACACAGAATCTTCCCTCTCACCCCAGACACCTTGAGGCCACACACACACACACACACACATGCATTATTATGTCACTCAAAGATGCTGTGAATAGGACTTAATTATCATCTTGTAACTTTATAATATTAATGTTATTTGGGACGCTGACCAACCACTATTACTGAAAAGAATGATGTTGGTGTCCTCTAAACCATGACTGTTGGTTATTATTATTGTTTTATGATATATAGGCTGGCTAAGAGGTACAAAAACTATATAGAAAAGTGGATATATAATAATGAAGGTTCTATAAGATCCATTTATTTTCAAAACACATAAAAGGTAAAAAACTAAAAATATTCTTCCACTTAACATAAATATAAATTAATCCATCAACATTAGTGACTCGTTAGACCAGTCCAAATGATGCCCACTGTTGTAGGTCAGTGGGTAGGCTGGGCATCTGTGCCAACACCTCACACACCTGCCCGGGCGTCAACATCAGCTGCACCAACTCATACTGCCGCTGCACACGACAACTGGAGTCCACCGGCCGCACCAGCTCCAAGCCCTGGCCGGGACGGGAGGAACAACAACATTAATACGGGACAACATGGAGGAGTGAAGCCATTGTCATAACAGAAGAGTGAATGTTAATGTTTGTTCGGCGTCTATAGTAATAACCTCACATTCATGGGTTATATTTTCACAGTTCTAGTTTTTGGCAAGGGATTATGGTAAAAAAAAAAATACCTTGAGTTGATCAAAAGCCTTGAACACCACCGGCCGCTCAAACCTCTGCATGGATGACTTGAGGCTGAACTTGAGGTACTCACGGTACACCATCTCAAAGTTACAAGGCTCACCATCATACACCTCCCACAGGTTCTTCATGGCAACCACCTGCAACACAACAACACACTCAACACCATGAAGCTGATGCCTTACAAAAGTACAAGGCAAGATTCACCTCGTTCATGTTCCTTTATGGGCATAATGGTGTCAGGATATATATTTAAAACTAGCAAACAATATTGGATAGTAATATGTGAGTGTATCTTTACATTCCTAGCAGTGAAGAATAAAATGCTCAAATCAAAGATATAAAAAAAAGAAAATAAATAATACAACCTAACACCCAAAAGAGGTTCAATAATTTCTGTGGCGTTAGTTTAGCCTGACGCACCAGACACAGTTGTAGGGCGGAGAGTCCTCGCACCATGTTGGTCCTGGCATCCTGGGAGAGCAGAGCCTCAGCGTGACTCAACATCTGAGGCGTGAGGCGGCTACTCCCATCATCAAGCTGAGACAAGCACACCAGCTGAAAAAATACACGTCAAAATTTACCCAAAACAATACCATTTTGTGCAATTTAATTTCACTTGGCCTAGAGATGACTATTTCACCGTCCATACTTGTGACATCCGGACAAGCTTTGGGTCTTAGGTCAATATTACACTTATTATAGGGATTATAAGGATCAGTTTTCAATAGTACACCAACGCATGGCAAGGAATACTCCAGCTTGGCTCACCAGCAGTGACTTGAGGACCCGCACATCCTTGGTGGTGGTGTGTTGTTGTCGCAGCACACGCAGAACCTCAACATCAGACACCAATGCATTCACATCCTTGTTCCACACTTGAGCAAAGTCCTGACAAGGGGTTAACAATGATGTCCGAGTCCAAATCAAAATACAAAATGCTAAGTATAGCTATTAGTATCAAGGTAACACTACAACACACCTTGAAGGGAAAGGTGTGAGGCAGATGCAGTAGTGTTTTGAAGGTGTCCAGGTAGTGTGGATCAAAGGAGTCAGGCGGCTGCAGGTGAATCTGACGGTGAGAGAAGCGTGACTTCACTCTCTTCTCCAGGAGTTCCACCACATCAAGGCGGCAGGTCAGGCCCAGCACACAGATGGGAGCCTGCAAGGAGAAGGCATTAATGAGAAGCACTAGTTATACTTCAATGATTCTTTGATGGATTAATTCACTTACCGAGTAGGAATCAGAGCCATCAGTAAAAACAGGAGTGCAACTGGCATGAGTAGGAAAGTGTTCAAGAAAGTGGTTGTAAGATGTAAGTTGATGTGTCAGACTTGAAAGAACATAGTTAGAGAGTCGGCAGTGGAGATCATTTGTATGGGTGTGGACAAATCAATATTATGATCTACTTACAAAGAAGTGTGAATATCCCCTCCCACAAGGTGACCCGAGCCTCACCTGAGCTGACTGTGCTGCATCGAACAGGTTGTACAGCAGAGTCTGGTTGCGGTGGTGACAGAACAAATCAAACTCGTCCAGCAGGAACAATGCTGGCTTGGCTGTCTCCTTACTCCCTCCATGCAGGGACTCCAGGAGGAACGCAAGATTTTCTACACACAAACCATTACATTATTTACAGATACATTTGAATTAGACTTATTAATATTTTTTTGTGGATATATAGACCATATCCGAGTATCTCTTATACACATATATTACCATGAAGTTATAATTTCAAATATAATCAATACAAACAAGAAACTTACACTTAAAAAAAAACTTCCCAAGATGACCTGAGATACAGATACAGTCCCACTTAAACACACACCTGCAAATGACTTGAACACCTTCTTGGCCGCAACTTCCTCCAGCCTCAGCTGCCGCGTGATCTCCCTGAGTGCCTGGAGGTCATCAGTGTGCAGCAGCCCTGACAGCCTCACCACCAGACCCTCCCGCAGCACACCATTACCCTGCAGCCTACCCAACACACCCTCCACCAGCTGGAACACAACACAAGTAAGCAAACGAGATGTGCCTTTATACACATTGCATACAAACTCTTTACTGTACTTTGTCAGATATATTAATCATCGATACTAATATGTAGGGTGTAATACAATGTTGCAATTAGCTATTGTAAAGGTTTTTTTCTACAATTAATCTTTTTGAAATAATATCAAAATGGTGAAACTTTAGCATGCAATCCTTACAGCAGACTTGCCAGTGCCTCTCGGTGCCAGGAGGAGTGCTGAGTTGCTCTCCCCCAGTTTGAGTGTACGGCCAAGCAGCTCCTCCAGATGGTGGGCCTCCTCGCTGAACACACTCAGAACCTTCTCACCTGCGGAAGGTAAGTTAGGACAATAAAGATTACATCAACATTACTGATTAATAATTTTCTTTGAAGGAGACTTTGGAAGACAGTACCTAAGAATATCTATAATAAATCGTTTTTTTTTCCTTTAGCTGCTTATAACAGTAAATTAAAAACATTACGACCCATTATCGTGGTGCATTACTTTTATTACTTTGATTGAAGTTCTGGTAGAATCACTCCCTGGTTGATGTCCCCTATCATGACAAGAAACAGGAGAGGGCCAAGTACCGATCCTTGGGGTACACCACTTATTACCTCTGATCTAATGGATTGTGCATCCTCCCTTATTTATAAAGTCTATTGCTACTCAGTTTTACTATGTTAATATATTTTGAAATGTTCTTCTACATTTTGTACAATATCTGTCCTTGCCTTACCAGTGTTCCCTGCGACGCCCCACAGCTGCAGGTTGTGTCTGAGGTGTGTGTGTGCAGCCACCATGGCCTGTGTGTCCGTGGCCGTGTCCGTGGGGGTGGCAGGTGGCGGACGGACCTTCTTCTGAAACACCATCACGAACACACTACACCAAGTAATTCACTCAAACGAAGTCTTCACAACACGCCTTAATCACTTATGTTCACTTACAGATGTAGTTTGCACCTGAACTTCTACCAAGGATCGTATTATTTATCAATCCAACAGAACTTCTAGCCTTTGCCAGTACACTTTCCCGCCATATAGTGAAGCATCATCGTCACCAGCAGGCATCAGCTGTGTCTCCTCTGCTCTCGTAAGGTATGAACACCACACTGACTTTGTATTATTTATATTATAAGAAGTAATGGTGCTGGCAAATACACTAACAAAAAACAACTTCAACACACCTTTGAGCTGGGCAATTATGTCTATTAGAAATGTTTACAAATGCAAGAAAAGAAAGACAAGGGAATCTTCCTGTCTACTTTCTGATACCAGTACTGAAGAACTTGTATAGCCCACAGCACCCTTACTATAACTTACTATGACCCTACTCTATGGTCATATGTTGTATTGTAAAACTAGAATGTTAAAGTAAACTTACAATATCCTTAATAGTTATGAAGATATTTGTAATTTGTATGTTGTATGCTCGCTGCTCCTCACAACTCTTTTCATTACCTGCCAAAATTAATTATTGTATAAAAGTGTTGATGATACATTTACAAGGATGTAACTTTATGTGACGAGAATGTTCAATGGTCTTTGAATTTACCAAAACTGTAGATAAAAAAAAAAGCTTCGTTAGAGACTCAACATGAAACATTCCAGCTAAAAAAAAAAAAACACTCCCTCTCGTTTTAGTTATAATACCGATTCTTCCTGTGTGTATTCAAAGGTCATGTAAAGCACACAGGAGGTGAGACATTAGCTTTGAAGGGGTCATGCATGCAGGTCACACACACACACACACACACACACACACACACACACACACACACACACACACACACACACACCAGATGGAAATAATAACAATGTCAGATTTGCTCTACTATATTTCCTTATCACTGTTGAGACTATTTCCGAGTGAGTTTGTTGTGAAATCAAGTAATCAGTCATTGTATATAATTTTAGAGACGCTACCAATTTAGTGCATGACCGTTCAGCGGCTTTAACAGAATTCGGCTCCTCCATTTATTTAATTTTTTTTATAGAAAATAAGTGGTCTTTATTTCCAAACACGAGATTACATGAAAAATAATGCATAATAAACGTGTGTATGTGTCATTATACCATGTAGTATAATTAAAGTGAATATGAGTGTACCCAAAAGTGTGTTGTGTTGTGGGTCAATGTGTCAATGATCTGTCACTTGGTTAAATATAATTCACAACACTCACTAATATTGGATGCACGTAGCTTAAAATAAACTATGAATGATAATAAAAACATTCCTAGTAATCATTAGGTAACCAAGCGTGAAGGAATCATGTTTTTTGCATTACTAACACTAATAGCTTGGATGGAGTGATCAAATATGCCTGACAGCGTCTATCTACTGTTCATTATATATATATCATAAAAAAACACATTACAACTACTTCATCACCAGTACTATTATCATTATCATTATTATTACTATCATAATAATTAATATTACTATGATTTAGGGTCAAGGAGTATTATATGTAGAATGCATTGTAACTAAATTATCACGAATAGAGAATACTATTATCATTACTATTATTATTACTATCACAATCATTAATATTAGTATAGTTTAGGTACAAAGAGAGTGTGTTAGCGTGATGAGTGTGTTCGGCTGAGTGTGTACTGTTGTTAGCGGGAAGTGTGTTAGGAAGGCACGGATTGCTGCTACTACCCACTCTTAGGTACGTAATTTTGAACTAATTACATCACTTTATACCCTCCTCCTAGAACACAAAGGTCAGTAATTATCGTGGGGTTAATATGTGCTATGTATTGTTTGTTTACTGGTTGGCATACGTAAATAAATGTGTTGTAATGCATGGTGTAATGTGTGGGACGCCGCGGTCATATTACACCTTCTATACATCATATCCAGGTGAAATAATGCCTTAGTACAGGTTGAGAATCATTATACTCGTGTTAGGGAAGCTAGTGAGGTAATGAGGGGGAAGGATATGCATTACTAAGGTGTTAATTTGTGTGTTAGTGTGTGGGAACGCGCCGGGGTAGGATGATATGCACACACACACACGCACGCACACACAGCAACAATAACAAAACACTGACAGCTGTATTGACCTCCACGGTGCTGGTCAGGTCAGGTCAAGGTGAGGTCATTTAGTGGTGGTATGGTAGTGATGAGATATAGTAATTAGTGGTGATGTTAATGACCGCCATCTGTCACTTCACCGTGATAAGATGATAACATTAGCGTCTTCTACCGAGGTTAATACTTAAGTGTCAGATAAAATTAAGGTTGCAGAATATCATGCAATATATTTATATGTATTTATATATAATATATATATATATATATATATATATATATATATATATATATATATATATATAAGAAAAAATGGAGATAAGGTTAGCCTACTAATTTTGAGGCTCTAAGCTAAAATAACCTAACCCTAACCCCAACCTAACCTGACATTGCGTGGCTGTAACCAAATATCTGACATGTGAGTATTACCTCGGGAGAAGACGCTAATGTTATCTCAATATTATCTGATGTTTCTCATAAATTCCATTAAGTAAGTAAGTACTGCAGCACAGAGAGAGAGAGAGAGAGAGAGAGAGAGAGAGAGAGAGAGAGAGAGAGAGAGAGAGAGAGAACTCAACTCCAAGCTCCGTGAAAAGAGTCCTTCCTTACAAGCTCCATACTGGCATTGTTCAACTCCAACCTCCGTGAAAAGTCTTTCCTTACAAGCTCCATACTGCCCTTGTTCAACTCCAAGCTCCGTGAAAAGTCCTTCCTTACAAGCTCCATACTGCCCTTGTTCAACTCCAAGCTCTTCTTAAGACTAATGAGCTTGGACCCTTGACTACCTCTATATTCTGGTCACCTAAGGTTTGAAGCGTGTCATAAACTGATATAGTAAACCATCATGAAAGCCTGGCTTAAGATTGTTGGTGTTGAAGTGTTGAACAAGGAGGACGCTAGAACCCCCACCAAGCTCACTGTCTCGTACAGGGGCTGGTGGCACTCGCCGATGCTACACGTGCCCTTGGCTACGGCGCCACTGTGTGACACCATCCAAGCAACACGCAAGGATGGGAAGATCACGCTGGTCCAGCAGTTCCAGGAAACAACGGCGCCGATGTTCCGTGTGAAAGGTCGGAACAGTAAGCTTGTGATCCGGCTCTACGCGGGACACAATCTGAGGACACGAGCCAAGGTGACGGTGGGGGACCTTGTGTCTGCCACTGCCCAAAGGCTGGTTAAGGTGCCCTTTGAGGAAATAAAGGGTGGGAAGGTGGAAAAAGCCTTCCTTTCACTCGTACAGAGCTCACCCGACCCCACCCCCCCACCACCTCCTGTCCAACCATTAAGATACACCCAGACTGCAGACCCATGGCCGCGCTGCACCTTTCCAATAGGAGACTACGAGCCCAGCCAAGCCAGGCTCAAGTATCTGGTGCAGGAAATATACGGTCCTTGGCCTGACCCCAAGGAGTGGCTGCTTCCTTCCCCTTCCCCTCCCAGCCTCATCTCACAATGCATCCGTGAAGGGAACTCATCCCGGCCCACCTTGGAGGACGACTCCATTGAGAATACACAATGTAAATATAATACTGAAGGGGAAACCGAAGCTCCTCACCAGTTAGTGTTTGTTGATCTGTGGAAGCAAGTGTTCGGGGAACACTCCAGCCAAGGAAGCGGTGACGACTCAAACAAAAACCAACCTGCACACCAGTCACTGGACGTTGATGCCAGTTTTGTGCATCTGTGGAACCAAGTGTTCGAGTACTACTCCAGCCGAGGGAGTGAGGATAGCCACGTAAAGGAGCCTCCGCAGCACCACGAAGCAGATCACGACTGTGAGACTGCAGAAGATTATGATGAGGACAAAACTGTCCCTAACACGGTGGAAGAGGAGTCCCCTTGTGAAGTGACGCCCCTGGGGACTGCAGAGGAGTATGATGGGATCAAGACTCCTCTCCACATTGAAAAGGATGAAGAGTGTTTGGTAGATGCTTACTCTCCCATCCCTGAACAGACGGATGACACTCAACACAGCGGAGAGAAACACTCACCATCCAACGTGCACTCGGCACTCAATGAACCACAAGGAAACAAGGCACGTCAACGTCACACAAGGAAGCACGAGTCCTTCAAGTCCTTGGAGAGTCCTGTTCAAAGTATCAGGGACACACACCCCGTGAGGTGCGCCTCCCTCTGGGATTACGTAGCCCAGTGTGCCGCTGTAGTGACTGTGGCACTCATCGTGTACAACAGTGTGCTGGAGTTCAGCAAATACTACTAAGGAGGGAGTCACATTGACGCTACACAAACAAACAATAGCCGCCACCACATGCAGCCTCACACCACCTCAAACTGAACCATCACTAAACACAAAGAAGCTACATCAACCACAATGGAAAAACTATATTATTCACTAATATCTTGGGAGTGTGGTGGGAGAGGAAGAGGATAGCTGCAGGCGAGGACATGAAAGGTGCACACCAGTTAGCAGACGTTGATGCCAGTTTGTGCATCTGTGGAAGGAAGTGTTCAGGGAAGTCTGAGGTGGAACAACATTACCTTACAACGAGGAGAAAGAAAATAAAGAAGAAAGGGACAATTATTTCCCAAGTTACACTCAACCAAGAATATGTCTTGAGTTGTTTTTTAGTCCATGTTAATTTAAGGTTTTCCATTTCTTGTTGTATGATTTAGTTTTGATTTATTAAAATGTTTTGTAATATTTCTTAAAGTATTATTTTCCTTCAATTTGTCAGAAAATATTGATGCTGCTGGTGTTGCTTATGTCATTTAATTTTTTTTTTTAAGTTGCAATCTTCATTTAAAGTGACTAATTATTATATATAACATTTTACAAACAAAAGACATTACACTTTCTCTCTACACATATACTTATTTTTCTCCCATTGCTTCCTAATGAGAGGGAGGGAGGGAGGGAGGGAACACTGGCACAATGTTTCAGCTCTGGGCCCGTATCCTGCACTTAATACTAAATACTTACCCCAGGCTCTATAGCTAACAAAACAAAACAAAACAAAACAGCATTATTCAACTTTTATGTCTTTCACTGTAGATAGATGAAAATATTTAACCATCAACCAGCAGTGATAGTTGATAGTGTTGTAGGACATAGAAATCCAATGCTATTATTATTATTTTGACACCATGAAAAATACAAAACTTATAAAATCTTTTGCGGAAACCTAATATTGACAATGAAAATATATGTACTGATGTTGTTAACTTTGTGGGGAAAAATGGTAAGTAAGTGTAGCATGCAGCCATTAATCCTTAACAGACCGGCTCAAGGGGAAACTCTGCCGTGGCTAAGGGGAGACCATTCACTAAGTACTAAGGTCTATTAATAACACTAAAATATCTGCAGAAAAATAATTCGTCCATCACCGTGAGTTGTGACTTCGGTAAACGTGATATTTAGGGGCGTACCATAACTGTATCCCTTACCTTACCTTACCTTACCTAATTTGAAATAACCTAATGTGATGCATACTACATCAAGCTATATTTAACTAGATACGGTTAATTTATCTCGGGTTAAGTTAGTGATCCAATCAAGTTTGTATCCACCCTCACCACTAGACTGACACAACATGGATGACTGGAAGCTGGATCGGATTGGTGAAGACAGTGGTGATGATGATGATGAGTCCGACGTCACCTGGCAGTTCTCAGGCAACACAGGGACAGTCTTCCTCATTGATGCTGCCAAGGAGATGTTTGATGACCTGTCAGAGGAGGAGGAGGAAGACGCGCCCTTCAAGAGAGCTGTTAAGGTGAGTTGAAGCAGATGAGATAATGTTTCATGATGTTTTTACAATGCTACAACTTCAATAATGAAATTAATATAGAAAGGATGAAATGCAAGACTTAGAACATTATTTAGAAGAGAAACAATAGATTCCTTTAGTTAATACTCTAATAGGGAACAAGATGAATGTAAATACTGTACAAGGAGTGATGGAATAATATAGTGTTACTGAAGGTAATAGCAGATGCATTGAATTGGTAATACTAGAAGGGATAATTAAGGGTGAGGCTTACATAATTACTGAAGCTAATTGAAGACACAGAGGACAGGTAAAGCAAAGAGATAATTGAATGTAAGGAATATCTGGGAAGAATGATTGAACATATACTCTCGAAAACATTATATACACAGTAACTTCTTAACGGCTAACAAGTGTGTAACAAGGCAAGTGATATTAACCTTGTACCTCCTCCTCCTCCTCCTCCTCATCCCCTTGAAGGCTGCCCACGCCACCATAATGAGGAAAGCCATCGCCAAGCCCTATGACCTCCTGGCTGTGGTCTTGTTCAACACGAGGGAAGCCAAGAACCCGGTGGACTACCCTGGCGTGTACATCCTTCAGGACCTGCAAAGACCTAGCGCAGAGAATGTCCTGGCCTTGGAGGAGCTCATTGATAGTGGGTTGTGGTAGTAGTTGTAGTAGTAATAGTAATAATAATGGTAGTAGTAGTAGTAGTAGTTGTTGTTTTGTTAATGTAAAATGATGGTTGATATATCGTGTTCTTCATTATTATTACACTGTAGATTCTCATTATTTTCACCTTCCTTACAGTGAGTCAGAATCAGTTTGAGACCAAGTATGGCCACTCAGTCAACGCCAGCATATACGACTCTCTCAGGACCTGTCAGAGTGTGTTTACCCAAAGGTGTGTGTATGTGTGTGTGTTTTATATTGTTGTACGCATTAAACACACACATGATTTGAGATGGGGTTGTGTTGTGTTATTTATTTATTCTGTTCCTTCTTTTATTCCCTTCACTTGCAACACCTCTACCTCAAACCCATTCCAAGTATTTTTATTGTATTATTATTGTATGTTCAGTTTATTTACTTTATTTTTATTTTGTTTTAGAGCACAACTTTGGTTCTAGTGAATTCAGAAAGAACACAAATTTGAACCTTTATCCTATGTTGAAGGGTAGAAAGTGTGGTCTGAATGGGAGGGAAACAGAGGAGACAACAGGAGAGAGACAACAGGAAATACTAAACATAACACTTTTTCTATTGATTTATTTGATTATTTTTATTTATTTATTTATTATTTATTTATTTTTTCTCCTTTCTGATCACCTCCTTTGTTTTCCTTCAGTGAGAAGCTGAACACAGGGAGGAGCATCCTGTTGTTTACCTGCCGTGACAACCCACACGCCGGGGACCAGCAGCGGCGGCGGCAGGCTGTGACCAAGGCAAGGGACCTCAAGGAGTCCTTCATTGCCCTAGAGATCCTACACATGGGACTCTGCTTTGATATTGATAACTTTTACAAGGTGAGACGATGATGATAATGATGAGGAGGAGGAGGATAATGATAGCCCATGATTTTTTGTTTTACATTTTATTATTTTTATGTATTCTTTTTTCATGAAGAGAAGGATGGGTTTAGGTAACAAAAAATGATTGCTTAATTTGTATTTTTAACCTAATTTGTGTTTTAACCTTAATTTGTGTTTTTAACCTAACCTAACCTTACCATGTCTTAACCTTCCCTTGGGCTTCATCCCTCCACAGGACCTAATCATCCCTGACGACACTGAGGAGGAGGAGGAGGAGGAGGGAGGAGGGTTGACCCGGGAGATGAGGATACTGGCTGACCCGACCACACGCTGGGAGGAGCTGATGAAGCGTGTGAGGCAGCTGGAGAACAAACAGAGAGTGGCGGCCAAGGTGGTGTTCACTCTCACTCCTGGCGTCACTATGGCTGTGGGCGTATACTCTGTGGTGAAGTGCGTACATGTGTGTGTGTGTGTTGGGAAGGGTGTTTGTATGCGTGTGTGTTTGTCAGAAGGGGGAGGAGGAGAGGAGAGGGGTGAGAGGAGACACACAAGAATAAGTGAAGTAAAGGTTATGTGTAGAGAATTGTCCTTCAAGGTAGTGTTTGGAGGTGAAGGTGAGAGTGTAATAGATAATAGGAGTGTTATTAGAGGATGTGACAGACAGAGGATTGGAATGTATAAGGATGAGCTGCATGGAGGTTCAAATTGTCTTAAAGCAAAATTGTATACAAGTTATGTTTTATTTATTTATTTATTTATTTACTTTTTTTTCAGGAAGAGCAGGAAACCAACGAAAAAAAGACTGTGGAAGAACAACAACCATGAACTCAAGACCATCAGTAAAGACTTCTTAATGGTAAGCGAACGAGGTGGTTAATTATGTAAGGTCGGTAATCTATATATATAAAGAAAAAAAAATGGAAGTAACGAGAAGATGGTCCTTATAGTATTGCATAGAAATAAAGATAAAAATAATAAAAGAAAAATTATTAAAGAGTCGATAAGAGGAAGTAAAAGATTAATTGAATAGAATCTTGATGTGGTAACAAAACATTTAGATATTTTATAGTTAGCCTCTACAGTCCTTGTGTTGCAGAGTGACATTGTGTTGTGTTGTGTTGCCTTGTGTTGCAGAGTGACATTGTGTTGTGTTGCAGAGTGACATTGTGTTGTGTTGCCTTGTTTTCAGGACACGGGGGAGCTGGTGTCACGCTCAGATTATGAATTCTACCAAAAGTATGGCAGCAGGAAGATCAGCCTCACTATGGTAAGTGTGTGTGTGTGTAATGATAATAATAATAATAATAATAATAATAGGTTTAATAAGAAATAATGTGTATGTACTAATTAAATTCACTATTGCATATCTTACCACATTTTGTAATTATACTTTCAAACCTACAATACTATTTCCCAACAGTCCATTATTTCTTACCTTTATATATCATTATCCACATTAATAATAACCTCACCATACACATACAATACTCCCTTAGGACGAGGCACGGAACATTGGGAACGTGTACGAACCAGGAATCTACTTAATCGGCTTTAAACCAATCAGCTGGATCGAGAACTCCTACTACTTTAAGGAAGCCAAGTTCATCTACCCCAAGGAGGACATGCTCAAGGGTGAGGTGGAGGGAAGGATGACTTACTGGAGACTGTGTTTGTATTACCTGTTATGGGAAGATATCTATGGAGTGGGAAGGGATGAAGAACTGAAATGGCCTTTTGTAGCCTCCTTATGTTCTTGTGTTCTTATTCTTTATGTTCTTATGTTCTTATTTCTTATTTTCTTATGTTTTTTTAGGAGCTACATGTGTAGACCAAATAGCTTTTTACAACCTAATCATTTTCTTATGTAATGTATAAACCAACACCCATTAATGTCTCTATGCTTTCACCACGGTAATTATTTATTTATTTATATATATATTTTTTTCCTGGCCACCCTAGGGAGTACCAAGGTGTTTACGGCCCTGCTTGAGCGTTGTCTGGCCCGGAGTATGGTGGCCTTGGTGCGGCTGGTGGTAAGGCAGCGCACAGCCGTCACCCTCGCCGCACTCGTACCACAGAAGGAGGAGCTGGATGAGGCAAAATCACAAGTAATGCCACCTGGATTCTTAGTCTACCACCTGCCCTTTGCTGGTAGGTCAAACAGGTCTTATTAAGGTTGATTGTATGTTTTGAAGTGTTTTTATGGAGTATAAGAGAATTAATGGGAGGGAGAGAGAGTATTGGAATGTGTATGGATAGGTGTAAGTGGAGGGTTGTGCTGTAGCCTAGACAAGAGTGGATTTTAAGAAGGAAGAATGAGTTATGTACATACAATTATCATCTTTCCTTCCCTGCTAGACAACTTCAGCACGTCAGAGGTCAAGGGAAGGTCACGGGCCAAAGAGAAGCAGGTGGACGTGGCAAAGAAGGTGATAAAGAAGCTGCAATTTGAGTACAAGCCGGAGAGTTTTGATAATCCGGACACAGAGACAATGTGGGAGATTATCAAAGCTCTGGCACTCAACCGCTCCCAAGTGGAACCTGTTATTGATGATACGGGTGAGTGTGTGTGTGTGTGGGTGTTAGAAGGGCTATGATCCTACTGCCTCATCTCCATAATCTACTATTTTTCAATCTGACTTTATATTCTTGAACATTACTAGGTTTTTTATTTTTATGTCCTTCCTGTAAGTGATCCTTTTTAACTTTATTTTCTTTCTATAACCTCTTGTATCTATTAATTAAGTCCCATACAAACAGATCTTTTCTTCCTATACTATCCTTACAATCAACATAAATACAAGAAGATCAAAAAAATACAACAGGCTTATTGAATGATAGTGTGACAAGATAAGAAGATACATAAACTTTCCCCTTTGTGTATAATAATAATAATAATAATAATAATGATAATAATGTATGTCTCTACAGTACCAGACAAAGACCAGATGGAGAGGCGAGCAGGAACACAGCTGAGGGAGTTTGAGAGAGTGTTGTTCCCCTCCTCGTACAACCCCTCAGCTAAGATCCTCTCGGCCACCAGTGCACTCCTGGCCTCCAAGCGTGTGAGGATAGATAATGACAACCTGGATGTGGAGACCATGGTTAGGAGAGGACAGGTGAGTGAGGGAGTTTGTCTGTTATAGAGGTAAAAATGTGATAGTAATTTATGTTATGTTATTTTTGGGTCCAACTAAACTATTTTTCGGACTTGATATTGACCTGTGGTTAAGGATAATTCTATGTCACTCTATATGTATTCTTTAATGGGAATGATGTTTAGGTTTATTTTGTTATTTATTGATTTATTCTTTATTCTTTTATTTATGAAAGTTTGTATGTGAATAGTAACATGTGTAGGTGTGTGTGTGTGTGTGTATTTATGTATGTATGTATGTACACAGGCACAGCAGCTGACGGTGCCAACGCTCAAGACTTGGCTGACGGCACGTGGCATGAGCATCACCGGGAAGAAGAAAGCCGAGCTGATGCAGGCTGTCATTGATGCCGTGTGTGCATAGTGTGTGTGTGTGTGTGTGTGTGTGTGTGCGCCTGTGAGTGTGTATATGATTGTGAAGGATATTAGGGTACGGTAAGTACATGTGTGCGTATGATGCCATTAATGATATTGAGCATCACATAAAAAATTGATATGTGATATATATTTTTTCCTGAACTTGAGAGTTAGTACAAAGGATTGCAGTTTTTATGGAGAGCAAAGTGAAAACCTTGAACTTTAGTTGGCTGTGGATTTGGCTCCAATGTGTGGGTCCTTCTGGTGATGTATTAATGTAATGTTTAAGTTCTAGGTTTTATAAATTGTTCAAACAAAAACAATTGGCAGAGTATAAATGAACACAGTATTTCCTAGTTGTGATTTTCCTCCCTATTCCAGGTGTTGACTCATTAGTTTGCACAGGTACGTCAAGTGCAAGGATTACACAAGGGTTTTCTTTAAGTTTTTACATACTTTTATAACATGAAAAACTAATACTATTAAAAAGAACAAAAAAAAGAAACTTTTTCCTATAAATTAAGGTAATTAGGCAGCAATCAAGTAAATGTCTGTGTGCCTTACTTATGTTCACCAAATGTCAGTCCTGTTAATAATTAAACAAGATCGTTTATTAAATGTGTGTGATTTTACATTGATTATACATTACATCTTTCTCTCAAGCACTGTCAAAGCACTAATAATCATAATGTTTCTTTACATAGTACTGTGCAGGTAGTGATTAGTGTGAATATTTGGATAACTAATAAGTTTGTCTTGCTAGGAGTATAATTCACTTCATTTGATTCGGCTGTCAATTCCAACAACAAAAATTTGTAATTGAGGAAATAAACAGAGTATAATACTGAACCAGAGTGTCTGTTGCTGTGCCCATGAAACAGTAAACAGGATGGCAGCAGATGTTAAGAGCATAAGGAGGCTGCAAAAGGCCAGTTGACCTACACAAGGCAGCTCCTGTGCACCTAACACTTACCATCTGTTTCCTTATGTTAAAAAAATATGTTCTTGTTTATGCTCCAGACTTGCCTCGGCATTTTTCAGAGTTTCTCTCAGACTTTGGAGTGCAGTGCTGCTTGGAGTCCAGAGCCACTCATCACAACACCTCACTCACCTCACTGCTTTATTACCCTAGCACTGCTGTCTGCTGTATAATTTTCCAGGATTGACACAGAATTTGATGTTTGCCTTTTGGTCAAGTTTGAGGTTGATGTGAAATGACAAGTAATTTTGTCAGCATGATCACAAGAATGAATGCAACACATGCTGATGATGACAGCGTAACACCACACTGCATGCTGGTTAGTGTAAGTTATTGTTTGTACTTGTTGCATGTGCATGACCATTACCACCTTTGTTTGCTTGCAATGGAAAGTATTGGAACCTCTTGATCACACTTCATACAACGTGGTTTTCAAGTGAAGCATGATAGGCAAGTGGCAGGGAGTTATACTTGCAATTCCTTTTTCCTGAATGTGTAATGTGATGCCACACCATATTGGAACCAAGCTTTGTGTGGTTATAAAACGGATTACTTTTTACACATTAATTCCAAAGCATATTTAAGGTCCAATGATATACTTGAAACATTGAATTTCCTGTTTTATTGACAATGATAATAATGATGATAATAGTAATGCATAATAATTATCATAAACAATAGTTGCAACAACACAATAATATATATTAAAGTCAATAAATAAATTATTAGAAAAAAAATCAAGTATGAAAAAAAAATCAATGTATTCATAATACATATACATACCACTTAGAACTGTATACATGATCAAATCAATTATATGAGCAGCTAATGTGTTCCAATGAAGTTAAATGGTGATAATAATAATATTAACAATAATAATAATAATTCTACAGAGCCAGAGTAAGGTGTCGTCAGAGTCACTTTACTCCCACTTTGTCTGTATTGACGGGACATTGAACGTTGAGCTCACTCCACTTGGACCTTGGTGATCAGTGTGGTCTGACTGGTGGGAAGTGTGCGTTCAATGTCCCGTCAAGGGTTCAATCCCTGGCTCCACCCTTCCCTCTCATGGCTACACTTTCACTTCAATTTCTCAGTGTTTCAAAAAATACAAGGCATTACATGTCTGTGTGTCTGTTTGAAAGTGGCTAACGTGCAGCACACCAAACACAAACACAAACACAACCATTACTGTAACACCTGAACTGGTATGCAAATGATACTAGAGGTGTGTGCAGTAACAAAAGCATCAGCCACAAGGACTTGAAGATGAATGACGAGTAACTGTGATTAGTGTTTGTTTAGCATGAAAAGTAGTGGCGGCATAACTAGAATTTTTCCGAAAGGGCCGAGACCAATGCGGAATATGGAAACATTATGAATATCAAAATTATGAGAAGACTTAGATGTGAGTGGAGCCTCTTGGGATTGTGCTGATTATATTATCAAGAAATTAATATGAAGCCGTGCAATTTATGTCAATCCATACAGTGCATATCAAACCTCCTTGAGCCACGGGACCCTATCTCTGCCCTACCCAGTGTTCACGCATCTCTCTCTCTCTCTCTCTCTCTTTCTCTCTCTGCACTAAAGTGAGTGGCTGTGCTGCTGACCAAGGCATTGTGCACTCAAGATCAGTGAGTGTTGATTAACCTGCACAGTGCCAGTGCCAAGTGACCCCAGACTTTTTTTTTCTAAATCAAGTCTATTTTACCTAAAAACCTTGAAATACTTATTTTCACTTCACATTCTTCACTCGTTTGTCATTCCATTCCATCCCATCTCAATAGCATAATATTTATCTTCTAGTGCCATATATTGCCACAGCCTTCTACTTACAAACATGGAATTTATTATTAATATTCCAACGAGTTACTGTGAGCCCACAGGTGTCCGGGGTTGGCACTGTGCGGGTTAATGGGGATAACGTTTGCATGTATCGTGTTGAAGCTGTCATAAAGGTGTTCTGTTGAACACACTGACAAAATAATCATTAATGAAGGTTAATTGATGCATCAAGTCACTTCTGAATATCGTCATTTTTGTCAGTAAACCTTAAAGTAAAATGACATTAATGTGTGAGGAATTTTCATGTCATGCCAAATGAACTCATTATCACGTGCATTTTTGTACAAAAACATCATCCATTTATCTATTTTAAGGTCATTAATTTTTTTTTACAAAGAATTTGCACAATTATCTGTCATATTTGGTGCACCAGAATCCTAATCATTTCAATGGTCAATCAATGCAAAAAGAAGCAAGTGCCAGACATTAGAGGTCATATGACGCTATGTCAATCAATAAGGTAGAAAATTTAAATGAATAAGTTGAGTTACAAGTCTTCTATAAAATGGTCTACACTACTAGTCCTGCATTTGTCAAAATATTGTACAAAAAAAATCAATGACAAGCCAACTAATAACACACTATAAGTTTGGTTCATGGAAATGTCCATTTTTTCATGACAAAATATTACTTGAAACAAAGCACTCCAACATTTCCAACTGAGGCTGGTTATAATGCCTCCAAGTGCATGGAGTGGAGTGTCTTGTGTACAAAGGTTCCAACACAACACTGGCTAGATAATGATGGCGAGAAGTAATGCGTAGTACAGTTTCAAGGTGACTCTGATGGTGTAAGGAATCAGTGGTTCAATTATGGATGTATAACACCATCCATCACCTTGACTAATGTACATAATATCTAATAAGTGCATCTTCATAAGGCAGGTCAAAAAATTACCCAACTACAGACAACATATTGCATTCCTTCCTTTACAGTTATTTTATTATACTAGTATGGAAAAAAAATATCTGGCTGGCATAACACCTTGACCTAACTTGACCTGACCCAAACTCAAAACGAGGTCAAGAGCCACACACTGACTACACCTCCTTATCACACTGGAAGGTGAGTGGGTCAGGTTAAGTTATACCTTCAAATTCCAGGCTTGGGTCAGGTTGAGTTAGGTCACGTGGTGTACTGAAAGAACAAATATATTCTCAAATCATATTCTTCACTTCGTACCTGCTTCACACATTCCCTTATTCCTTGCGTTCACACACACACACACGCACACACACACACACACAAACACACACGCCTGTCCTTAAATACCTACATGGACAGATTAGTAAAGTATAATATCCTATGAGGGAAGATTTTAATGTCAATATATAAGATTCCTAAAAAGAAGACGATCACAGTTAAGAAGATGAAAAGTAAGAGCATTACCATTACACAATAGAAAAAAAAAAAACATTGAAACCCATAAATAAGAGAAGAAAAAAAAAACTCGAGGGACACAAATACTTCCACCACTGCCGCTGATGGTCATAATTTTTTTCCTGACCTTTGACCTTTATAGAATTAATGGAGTAGACACTATGGATAAGAGGTCATGTTGGTGAAGTTTTGTGAAGTTGTGATGCATAGTGACAGAGTTATGAATATTTGAAAATCGTGTAGGTCGGCGGCAAGCTGTATGTTGGGTAGTGAAGGTGGCGATCTTTAATCCTTCCTGACCTTTGCATTTGACCTTGACCTTTCAGAATGTAATAGAGTCAAGCTTTAGGGTAGGTGGTCATGTCGGTAGAGTTTCATGAGGTTACAATGCATAGTGTTATCAGGAAGTCGATCACAAACATACGGACAAACACCGACAAATACAAACTAAGTGAAAGAAAACCTATCCTCTCCTTCAACTTAAGTCGGCAAAAAGGTTATTTTTAGTTTACTAAAAATACACGTCGGAAATGCAATGAAGAAAAAAAAAAAATTTGAAAAATAAAAAATCACTGAATCACATCAAGAAATAAGAAAGAGAGAGAGAGAGAGAGGAGGGAAATAAAAATAGTCTTAGTGGTTACATCCTCCCTAAAGAGCCAGGCCAAAGACAGACACAATGCAGTACATAGTCTTGTTCTCCCAGCGTACAGTGCATGAGCCGTCCGTGTCATTGTTCCAGTAACATGAACTGGCGGTGTGTAGGCCGGCACCGTTCTTCTGCATGATCACGCACGACACTGGGAGAGAGAGAGAGAGAATTATTTGATGTACTGTATAAATATCAGTCTCCTGTTCTCTGATATATTTTTTTATGTTTAAATCTTCATAAATATTAACTTCTTTTACGATTAACTTTTCTGGGGGTTTCTACATTTTATTTTTCCTTTACGTTAAGTTAATATAAATAACAATCAACATAACCTCATCCTCCTCCTCCTCACCGATATACTTGAAGGCCTTGTTTAGCTTGGACAGATTCCCAAGTACATTCTCCACCACTTGAGACGTCCAGTTGTTGACCTTGGCGCTGGTGTATGCATTGCCGCCAATCACTGTCTCTATACTCTCCTTAATGATGGTGCTCACCTCATCCACCACAAACTGATGCTGTGGGGGGAGAGAAGGGGAGGGTTTAGAATGGAGGGAGGAGGGAGGGGGAGGGTTGACGAAGGAAGGAAGGAGGGAAGGGAAGGGTAAGAAAGAAGGGGAGAAGGAGGGAGGGGGAGCATTAAGAATGAATGAAGGAGGGAGAGGGAGGGTTAAGAATGAAGGAGGGAGGGAGGGGGAGGGTTAAGAATTGAGGGAGGAGGGAGAGGGGTTAAGAATGAAGGAAGCAGGGAAGAGGGATAGATGTCAGCTAGTTAGGGTTGTAATGTGTAAAGTGTAAGAAGAAAAGAGATATGTGGTTTGATATATGTATAATATATTCATATTTCCATACCAATATGACACCAAAGGAGCATAATGATCCCGTGACTGAAGTAAAGTGTTATGTCAGTAGTGAGGTTAGGTTGAGAGTACATCAAATTGCATACTCTTGCCTTATCTCCCATCTTGAAGGGGAATCCACGTGCCTTGTACATTGTTTCTGTTTTGGCAGAAAGCTTATGTGACAATACTGGTCACCAATAGCCTCGTAGACCACCACAATATTATTATTTTACATCTTCACCAGAATGCTCTAGAGATTTGATGGTTATATTTTTACGTTACCTGATGTTAAAACAGAAGCAAAGTACAAGGCACCTGGATTTCCCTTCAGGATGGAAGATAAGGTAACAGTATGCAGTCTAATGTACTACCAATCTAACCTCACTACGAACATAACACTACCTCACACCCATAACTGTGAGTTTTGAGTTTTGATTGCACTTATTAAACATCAAACAACACCAGGATCATGGAAACACAATAATTACACATGGAGGCTCAATATAACGTGTTCAAAATTATAACTTTCCGCCCGATGACTCATTTCTGAAACACTCACGAAACATATTGGTGCCGACCCGCCCAGCTACCCTGAAGGTACTTTTATGTTAGGCCGTTTATCTCGTATTTAAAGCCTTTTACACGTGTTTAATTATTACTCAAAGGTGTATTAGTCCCTGCCACACTCACCTCCTCGCTCTGTGTGACGTCCTCCATCTCGTTAAGGTTATATGAAGGAAAGTTTGTAGAAATGGCTGGCCTCAGTCAGGCTCTCAGCTGACATCAACAACAAGGCGTCCGATTTCTCGCCCAGCGGCATTAATTGGTGTTATAATAATAATGATAATAACAATGATAATGATAA
>JAXIVD010000296.1:105668-110668 GCA_036785275.1 Cancer borealis | reverse complement strand
CTATTAGGGAGACGGAATGAAGTGTGGGTGATAAAGACGGTGGTGGAGAAACAGAATGGAATAGATTGTGAGGATGGGAAGGAAGGGATTTCAAATGGTGTGGCGTTGGAGGAGGAGGCAAAGGGAGAGGTGAAAGGGGATGATGATGAGATTGTAGTAGTGAGTGAGAATGGAAATGATGGTGATGAGGTTATGTTGTCGTGAGTTGGTGAAGGTTAGGTGAGGAAGGGATGTTAGAAGTGGTGTTGTGGTGCGTAGTTTGGTGATTTAAAGAAAGTTGTTGATTAAAGTTGGTGGGAAAAATGGAATATTCAGATTATTATTAATAGTGTTTGAAGTGATTGATTAATGTTGTTGGAAAGTTTAGATTCGTTTTTGTTTTATCTTTTTTTTGTTATTGATTGAATGTTTTTTTTTTTTAAGAATTGTTGTTTGATTGGTAACACTAAAGGATTAACTTAGGAAAAAATAGTTAGTATATTGGAAAATGTTTTAATCGTAATGAAAAAAGGCAAAGAAATATATTTTTTTAGTAAAGTATTTATCTGTGTTTAGAGAGAGAGAGAGAGGAAAAAATGAATCATAATTAACTATTTTAACCTTTTGGCAAACAGGAAAATTAAGGATGAGAAACAAACACAAACACACACACGCACATACATACATACATCCGTTTGTCCACTAAAACTAAAAACACACATCAGTATTTTTATTATTATTATTATTTTTATTATTATTATTATATTATTATTATTATTATTATTATTATTATTATTATTATTATTATTATTATTATTATTATTATTATTATAACTGCATTCTAGAAGGACGTATCGCCTACATCAAGCCTTATCGCGCTCAATGTATTAGTTTTGTAAAAATGTAACACCAATATTAACTTAGTGTTGCTTTGAGAATGTCAACTGGAGGGGTTGTTCGCACCGTAGTTAAGGTTGTTATTCCTTGTGGATATATATCATAATAGACCTTATGAAAGACAGTGAGAGAGAGAGAGAGAGTGTGTGTGTGTGTGTGTGTGTGTGTGTGTGTGAGGAAATATTACTAAAAGAAGAATTATACTGAATTGAAACACAGCTTTGTCATAATTGTTACATTTAGGTACGTGCGTCATTCATTATTGTTGTTTTATTGTGTAGTTTTGACGGGAATTTCATGATAGAATCTCATGCATGTAAGTAAATCGGGAAACATTTACTCAAAGGAAAGTTCGAGTTTGTGTAATATATGTATAGACAATGTTGCTGAAAATGGATAATGAACTTAGACAATCACTGAAAATTTCATAACCAGATAAGAAAATAATTGAAGACTTGTGATAATCATAAACTAAGTAATTTTACGTTTTAATAAGATAATTTTGCCGATGAAATAATCAGATAAACTATTTTTGGCGTCAGTTAAGTTTAATAGGACAATAAAAAAGTGGAAATAATAATATTGTCAAATGAGATAGAAAAAAATAAAATAAACGCATAATATTTACCATAAGTTAGTCTAGTTCAAAAATATATCAACAACGAATAATTTAACTTTCCAGTTAAATAAATCAAATGAACCATAAAAGTTACAGAAAGTTATTTATTAGAGAAGCGTAATATAGTTAGTCAAATTAATTTATATAATCCGCCAAGTGCAACATGCCATAAGCTTCCGATAGCATTGTGATATCTAAAGAGAATGTTGTATAGCATTACATTATGACATTATTTAAAGTGATAAAGAGTCATGACCTTTTTGGCGGGAAATTTATATTGTTCATGTGTATTCTTGGATAAGGATTTTGTTGTTAATATAAGTACAGGAGTAATAATATTGATGATATATATATATATTTGTATGGTGAGCTATAAATGTATTGATATTTGTCACAACACAATCATGTATTTATATATATTTTTCTCTCACGCTTTCTTTTAATTCGTAATATTTTTTCTTCTGATATACTAAATAAAAGTTATCTAAAAAAATATTGAAAGTGAGGTTATTAGTGAAAACACATACACGTAGTCTGTTTATATTATTAAAAGCGAAAGGATGTCAAGTACATATGTAGAGGTTATTTAACTTATTTTTTCTTCACAATAGCCTGAAATACCATAACAAAATACAGTAAAAATAATGCAAGTCAACCATTTCCTCTGTCACTAATAATAAATCTGAATACAAGATCTACTAATATTTACATAAGATTACTTGATTTACACACTTATTACTACATTTATATGATATAGTTAACAATTCATCATAATCTGTATTGTATATAAAGCTAAACTAACACTTTTGAATGAATTTAAAAGAGAGAGAGAGAGAGACGAGGTGGTTTAGTTATCAATACAGGTGGTGGTGGTGGTGGTGGTGGTTTGATAGCAACGAGAAGCTGGTAGAATGATTTTACTTCTATTTAAATGCTTTATCATCTCTCTCCTCTGCCTGTCTGCCTTTCAACTTAACATAACGCTAACGCTCTGATGTCTGGCCCTTACTTACTCTTTTTACATTAATTAACTAACTACCTAATTACCGTAACTTGTATTTGTGGTTAGGCTTGTTAGTTTAGGTTGCGGTGGTGGTGGTGTGTGGAGATAGAAGAATGTAAATGAATAAATGAAAGAGAAATGTGATGATTTTTTGTGGGGTATAAAGTTTTTTTCATTAGGAATAGTGGAGTAAGGAGATCAAGTGTAATAATTAGTGTAATAGAAGAACGGAGATTGATTACGAATGGGAAAGTGAAAGAAAGGAGGATTAGATGTTAGGTTGGTATTTCTCTCTCTCTCTCTCTCTCTCTCTCTCTCTCTCTCTCTCTCTCTCTCTCTCTCTCTCTCTCTCTCTCTCTCTCTCTCTCTCTCTCTCTCTCTCTCTCTCTCTCTCTCTCTCTCTCTCTCTCTCTCTCTCCAGAAAAGCGCATGACACTTATAAACAAAAGACTATCGTTTAATATTTCAGGTGTGCGTGTGTGTGTAAAGATATACTACTGTAGAAATAATAATAAGTGTGTGTGAAAATACGATAGCATTATACAGTTAGGTAGACACGAGTGTGGTTAGAGATTTAATTTGCAAGTATACCCTTAAGTATTTCGGTAGTTAAAATATTGTACTTAAGTGGTAGTTAATATAGTGTAATTGCTAGTTAGGGGAGTGTACGTGGCTGAAAATTGTACGTGAATCGATTAGGAGATTATATACGTAGCGGGTGCTACTTTGGCTTGTTATCTACAAGGAAAAAGTATCTACACCGTACAAGTTTCATTTTGGAATGATATCTACATAGTAAAACATATTATAACATATATATAACAAAGAAAGTGTAATTGAAATAGTTAGGTTAGTCTAACCTAATCTAACCTCTAGATCGCATACCAAAGTAGACGTTCGTTCTATTGCGTTATAATGAAATTGAATTGGAATGTAATAATAGATGTAGGAGTGTAAAGTAGTATGCATTTCTTTCTAGGCAAGCAATGGTGAAATACAGTTTGATATTATAGTAATCAGGAAAATAAGGCCAGATTCGTGTTCAGCATAATCTAAAACCTCATTGTACCAATTTTCATGAGATTCGGAGGTGTGGAAATTTTCATGAAATTTCATAGGGTACACCCTTAGAATTTTTTAGATAAATCACATATTTTGAAATAACTCAAAATATATGGGGTTTACGTAAAAAACATATAATATATAAAAGAAAGAGCAAGAGACGTTCGTTCCATTGAGCTATACTAGAACTCAATTGGAATTTAATTATAGGTGTAGGAGTGTAAAGTGTTATGTCTTCATTTCTTTCATAAAATTTTAATTTTCTTCATAGGTATTTGAGTTATTGAAAAGACGATGACTTTATGAGATATACATAACCAAACTCCATAACTTTACTTCTATACAATTTTCCTTTAAGACTAATATTTACATAGTAAAATGTGAAAACCTTTTTCGACCTCAATTCTGGTGAAATTTACGGGCCACAAAATGGAAAATCCAAATATCATAGTAATGACAAAAACTAATTCCAGATTCGTGATCAGCATGCCCGAGAATCCCTTGGTACCAATTTCCATGAGTTGTGTTGAAATATTAACCTAACCTAACTAACGTTTCCCACCTATTTGACTTTTTGGCAGAAATCATATTATTTTGAATGACTCGAAAAATATGAAGTTTACGTCAAAAACGTATGGAATAGTGTCCTCCTTTCCTTCCATCTTACAACTGACCTTCCTCTCCTCGTAGGACCTTCAATTTCACTTACTCGCAATATTAAGTGTAGATTGCATACCAAAGTAGATTCATGACACGTAGATAACAAGCCAAAGTAGCACCACGTAGCGTTATGTATAATTTCAAAATATTTTTAACTTTTACAACCGTAAGGATATATTATTTTTACGTGAACAGTTAGGAGACTAATTAAATGTGTTAGTAAGGAGACTGTACAAGTTCTTATTGTTATTGAGACTTTACCTTCTAATTTAAGACTGTATGTGCTAATTCGGAAACTATATATGACCTAACTTGACGTATCCAATGATCTTATACTCAGTGACCTCGCCGTTCCTGTGTCCTGCCTTGCGTTGCGTGTCTGAAATGTCCCCAAAAACAATCTGCGTCCCTTGAGCCACCCTCCTTCTATCTCATTATGTACGAAGGAGAGAGAAAAAAAAGAGAGAAGGAATGCTTTTAAGGAAATTGTGAATACATATGCCGTAGCGGGGACGGAAGGCAAGCAGGCAGCAGCTCAGTCAGTGTTGGACGAGACGCCATACGAGTAGGATGCGCTGCTCCTCGCCTCTGTCTCCCCATCACTCACTTGCTCTCTCTCTCTCTCTCTCTCTCTCTCTCTCTCTCTTCAAGTAATAATATTCTTTAACAGTTGTATCGTAGCTTTTCAATACTTCAACAATAACAATTACATTCGTTCTTAATCATTACGTATCAAAACATCTTAATTGTCTCTTGTCTTACTATTAAACAACAATGAAA
>JAXIVD010000296.1:102748-105468 GCA_036785275.1 Cancer borealis | reverse complement strand
AGAGGAAACACACAAGCGTGGATGGTATAAGAAAATGATATGTTGTTATTTATTCCCTTATAAGTACATGATAATAGGTGTTTGTTTCTATTCTTTATTTATTTTTTGTTAGGTTTTACAAAATGGCTCACAAGATTATGATGCATCCCTCTTTATTTCTATTAAAAAGTAGTAATTTAGATGACTAAAGATACTTGGAAAAAAAACATGTATAAAATGAACTGAGGCTCACAAACTAATTCTCGTATTGTTAATGAGTATACAAAATTATGCTAAAATCAGAATAAAAGAAAAAACTTCCGTAAATATAGTTCAACTTTCATTTCAGAACCACTTTTAATAATCAAGATAAAATAACCTGCACTCAACGCTCGAAAAAAACATGAATGCAGCCTTTTCACTGATTATTCTGGTAAATGCAAAGAGAGAAACATTTTAGAACTGAAAACGAAATATCACAAAGTCAGGTTTGGTGACTCAGCAGAGCGGTGCGCATTAATTACCCATCATTAAGTAATACATAGACGGTGAGCGGAGAAGGGAACACACAGCCTAATGATCACAATGAAATGCAAGAAAAAATATATGTTTAATAAGGAGGAAATGTTTACTGATGAAGGAGGAGGAGGAGGGGAAAAAAAAGTGCAAACAAATGTAGAGCAAGAGGAAGAGGAGGAGGAGGAGGAGGAGGAGGAAGAGAGGAGTAAACAAAAGAGGAGAAAACGAGCAGGATGGGTAAAACTTAACTCTTAGCAAAGTACCACGAAGGACCTCTTCAAGCCCCTTCCTCCTCCTCCTCCTACTTTTTTTTCACCATTTCACCGGAATCGTTGGCTTGACCCCACGACCTTCCACAACAGCCATTTCTTCCTCCAAATTGCTATCTTTTTTTCCTGTTTTTTCCCTCCACTTCACATACTTCCAAAGCGCTGTTAATGTATTTCTAAAAAGTTCTCTCCTACCGTTATGCTGACTAGCTTCCACGTAATCTTTGTTTCGTGAAAAATAATCGTTGGTGGATATCATAATGCCTTCAGACCACCGCCTTTCCTTCGCTTGCTTGATAATGTAAGTAAGATAAGTCACGTCTCAGTATCAAAGGAAGCTTCCGTTCAAGCTGCCTCACTGTCTGATGCACAAGGCCACATCCCCCGCTGCTTCCTCTCAAGAACCCACCAATTTCCTCCTATCACCACTGAATAATTGTCTACATCCATCACACGTAACGGAGACGAAATGCTTATAGTCTATAGCCAGACAAGCGAAAAGACGTTGGAACAGTGTGGGTGAAGCCGAAGACAAAAAGACAAAGGAGTTAGCAAGGGACAGACGGTGGGAAAACAAACAACGTCTGGCTCCGAATAACAATGTTAACTTCGCACAGAGCTTCGTCCCCTGTCGGTAAGTTACGTCAAGGTAGGTTTTTCTGCATCGCTTTCCTCCCCAAATGAAGAAACAAGACGAAGTTGGAATCCCATGAAGTGCCTTAAGAGAACAAATGTTACTATGGGACTTTTTTATTGCATTCTTCCTTGCTTTGGCTTTACGTAAACATTGTCCTTCACTGCTATGAACTCATTGCCACTTTCTGCGGACCGACTGTGTTCGTACGTTTTTTTACTTTGACATGCAAGAGTAACTTAAGCTTATCAACAGTTTACACGCAGGATTTCATGCCACTCTAACGCCTGTCTAGTCACTTGGGGAAGCTACGGTTTGTCTGCAAAAGTTTCCCTTAAAAAAAGCGTTCATACATTACACAAACACACAAGGACCTACACACGCACGCATAGGCAGGCACACATGCGCACACACACTCATTCACCTGCCCACCCACGCACATAAACAAAATCCATGTTCATCCTATTCTAGCCTTGTCCAGCCGTCCTTGTTCCTGTCAAGGCCGCCGCCCCAACACACCTTAACCAACAGATATATTTATGTGGCGTCAGTCTGTGTTGCAGCCTTAGTTGAATTGAAGTTGTCGAATTACATTATACAGCGAGATTCTTTTTTTTCGTTCTAATCCTCAGTGCCAATCACCGTCTATAAAGTTGTTTTTGATAACACTAAGTCTCGTTGCCGCTATGCACGCTGTGAATCACTGCTCGGGCGTGCCTGCTGCTGGTCCCTCACAGTGACACAGCATCGACTTCCATAAAGAAACGAGTGTACAAAGCCATTTTAGGCGGCACTCGCAAGCCCACACCCAAGACCCTCACAAACCTCCAGGTCTCGCCAAGCAACGATTGAATACCGTGGTGGTCCTGACTACCGCTTTCATAACACCTTGCACCCCGAAGTAGTTTTTTGTACGCATCCTCGTGACTCGTCTTCTAAACCGAAATTAAATGATTATACGCTACAGGCATGAGATAAAAAGGTGATGAAATGTTTTTGTTGGCTTCAATGGGTATGTTATAGCACTCTTGTATCATCTTGTGTGTCTCTTTCACTTTATTCTGTTCCTGAACTTATCCCAATACAACGTCGTACATCTTAATTAATGATCCTTATCTTCTACTTCCATTGTCTTCCTGATAACACCCTCTGACCTTTACCATATAAACACTTCTCCCTCTCTTGTCCCTTCCCTTCCCGCCTTTTTCTCCTTTTCTCCCCCTCTCTCCATTATCTCTCTACCTCTCTCTCTCACCCTTTTTCTATGACAACATCCTGCCTTAACTCACTCCCTCGTTACTTCTCTGCCCTCACGCTCC
>JAXIVD010000296.1:65248-95248 GCA_036785275.1 Cancer borealis | reverse complement strand
CGTTTTGGCGCCAAGATACCAGGTCGATGAACTGAAGGTCGTGCTGGAGGTTGACAGCCTCGTGAAGAAAGTGAATTTAAGATGATGTCTGGTGTTAGGGAACGTAAAAGCTGCCTCCTCCTCCTCCTCCTCCCTCTCCTCCTCCTCTTTGCACTCTTACTCACCCTTTGGCACACCAACAAAAGGTGTGTCAAGAGTTTATTCAAAGGTCTGTGGCACTAGTGTGATGAGGCTGAAGGGAAGGTCGAGGGATATTGATGGATATAAAAGGGGCGAGGGTCGGAGAGATGAGCGGCAGAGGAGTCTTGTCGGGTCACGGACAAAGGTACGCATGCAAGAAGACGATAGCGTTGTTTGATGAACTTGTATTTAATAAGTGTGGGATAAATAGTGTAAATTTTAGTGTTTGGATGAAGGAGGAAGATGAGAGAACAGGGAAGGTATCAAGGTGTGTGAAAAGATGAGCATATTGTAGGGTTATGGTTTATGTAGAAATAGATATATGGTGTTGATAAATAACCGACGATAAAAACAAAAAAGAAAGATCTAAAAAATACTTGCAGCGTGTGAGCCTCTAAGGACGAAAGTTAAGTTAAGAGAGAAATTCTGGGACGTTCTATTTCCTACCGACATTCCATCACTGGGATGAACATCAAATTTGCCGAAATGATTAATGGTCTATAAATCAAATTGTGAAAGTCTGCACGTTTCAAATTCGAGTGAGTAGTTTTAAGTTTCATCCACACTTATGTTTCTATTTTTAGTGCTGGTTCCTGCTCCTCTCACGCAATGCTTCGTCTGAATCATCCAAGTTTCGTGCTTCGTTTCATAAAGTTGCACATAGAATCGGATGAAAATACCGTATATACGTATCATTTAAAAACATGTATATAATTTCCCGTTATTTCCTTCATACAATTTTTTCCCCTAATTTGTACATCAGTGACGCCCAGATCACTTCCGTTCATCTGTTCCCGCTACCCAGCATTCCTTCCCTTCCTCTAACTACTAATCCATGCACTTCCTAGTATTATTATCTCTCTCTCTCTCTCTCTCTCTCTCTCTCTCTCTCTCTCTCTCTCTCTCTCTCTCTCTCTCTCTCTCTCTCTCTCTCTCTCTCTCTCTCTCTCTCTCTCTCTCTCTCTCTCTCTCTCTCTCTCTCTCTCTCTCTCTCTCTCTCTCTCTCTCTCTCTCTCTCTCTCTCTCTCTCTCTCTCTCTCTCTCTCTCTCTCTCTCTCTCACCACCATTGTCTCACGTTTCCATTATTTTCCGATTCTGTTTCCCTATCCCCAAACGACTCCGGAACCCCACGCCCCATGTCCTGCGGCTTCTCTCTTTATCCCAAGCCAAGTGTTATGGGTGGAGGCCCCGCCCGCTGCCGCTCATTTCGCCCAAACCCAATTTCACTTAACGCAACCCAGCCCGGTTTTGACTCGGGTCGGGTTTTAGCGACAATGCTGGCTGGGGCTGTGTGTGTGTGTGTGTGTGTGTGTGTGTGTGTGTGTGCGTGTGCGTGTGCGTGTGCGAGTGCGTGTGCGTGTGCGTGTGTGTGTGTGCGTGTGCGCGCGCGTGCGTGTGCGCGCGCGCGCGCGCGCGTGTGTGTGTGTGTGTGTGTGTGTGTGTGTGTGTGTGTGTGTGTGTGTTAACAAATGTGGATTACTTCTCACACTCACACATACACATACCCACACCCACGCCCACACCCACACCCCCACACCCACACACACACACACACACACACACACACACACACACACCACTTATCTTACTCTAGAAAATTTATCTTCCACAAAGTTGTTAATTGCTTCATTTCCATAACCGCCAAAAAAAGGTCACATTCGTCAGTATTGTTCGAAGCTCGCGTGACCGAGTTCGAGGCTCCGAGATTGATGCGGTGCAGCGTGGACGGAAAGAAAGATAAAAGAGAGAAAGAGAGAGAGAGAGAGAGAGAGAGAGAGAGAGAGAGAGAGAGAGAGAGAGAGAGAGAGAGAGAGAGAGAGAGAGAGAGAGAGAGAGAGAGACAGAGAGACAGAGACAGAGACAGAGAGAGAGAGAGAGAGAGAGAGAGAGAGAGAGAGAGAGAGAGAGAGAGAGAGAGAGAGAGAGAGAGAGAGAGAGAGAGAGAGAGAGACAGAGACAGAGACAGAGACAGAGACAGAGACAGAGAGACAGAGACAGAGACAGAGACAGAGACAGAGAGAGAGAGAGAGAGAGAGAGAGAGAGAGAGAGAGAGAGAGAGAGAGAGAGAGAGAGAGAGAGAGAGAGAGAGCTAACAAATCAACCTTTGCCATCCATTAGTTAGGATAAGAAAACTTTGACCACAGACACACAGTCCAGAATTTTGTCGTTTCATCAGCTTGAATGAAATATGTGGATAGGAAATATTCTTTGTTGAAATGGCCCTGGACATGCATGGCCCCACTTGACCTAAGTCTCGTTTTGGGTCACGTATCCTTGGGTCACGGAACTCTTCAGGATTGGTCTGTGTTAGCGTGTCATGCCGTGGAGTCAAGACTATAGTGTGTTTAAGAGGACGTCATGGTCTAGTGGTACGTCCTCGAGCCGCCACGAACTGCTCTTTGAGCTCAAGATGAAATGTAAAGCTCTGGGGTTTTTTACAATATCAAAATTCCTGGCTTGAAATTTATTTCCTTGTGTTTTATGTATTTTGCAATATAAAATGTCGTGGGTAATTCTTGTTAACACTATATTTGAAAGTGTGTAAATAATAATATATTTAATTTTTTTTATGTATACAATCTAATACACTGTTTGTTCTTTCCAAGTAATTTTCTTTGTCTATTTGTTCACTTGAGTCAACGATTCACATAACTTTCTACATTTGCTGTCCATTTTTTATACTCTTTAGTTTCTTTACTTTATCATATCTCCTGCGACCACTTTCCCAAGACGCAAGCAAACACTTCAAACCATGACATTTCCGATTAAATTTGTCAAAAATGTTTGGGAGTCTATATTTCAGCTTCTCGCTTGAGTTTCTGGAAAAAGATGGTGTAAGGGGAAAAAGAGAAGGAGGAGGAAGAGGAGGAGGAAAACGGAATGGTGAGAAATAAAAGTGGAAAAAACGAATTGGGAGGAGTAAAATGAAGCAAGTGGACGGAGGGAATCGAGAGGTAAAGGATGAATCTTTTACTAAACACTCCATTTCAGAAACCACTCATACGGTAACACGAGAGTAAGTTATGAAGGCAAGTGTGGCGGCGACGCAAGCAATGTCTCATTAACACACACGTTCCGAAGGTGAGGCGAAATTGGGAAGCAGTTAACATCTACAAGGAGGAATCCCGCATGGAGGCAGCCACGTTAATTAAGTAATGAGTGAAGGCTTCGTTATGTGCATTGTTGCCTGCCTTAGCGTGCCGCGGGCGTCCCTCAGCGTGGCCCTGCCGAGGAAATGCTCACAAGCACCAAATTCTTCAGCTTCATTCTCATGCAGTGGCGCTGGGTGGTGGTTTTCAGCCATTTAATTTAATTGTGCTTCCTGCCGCTTCTCTCCTCCTTGAGGCTGAAAGCATTCACGTATGTTTTCTTCTTTTTCCTTGATGCCACGGAGAGTTAGTGAAGTATTTTGTGTGGGAATAAAGGGAATAATAAGCAGTTTCTGTGGTGCTTTCAATACTAGTTGTCTCGGTGCGCACACTTCGCCTCGCTGATGGCTTGTTTCATCCTGTATGCATGAATAAGAACATTAACAACAACAACAACAACAGGATCGAATCAACACAACTCTGTATAACTATTTTCATATGCAAACTGTGAAGCCATGTTGGTGCAGGAATATACTCTTCATTAGAAATTTCAAAAAGCTCAAAATATATTGATTAAAAGAATTTGCTATGATAAAATTGCCTTTAAAATATCTAGTGTGTACATTTCATCTACCTAATGTTTTTATTTTTTCCCTACTTATCTATTTGTCTATCTATTTAGAGTATATAATTTCATAAACCTAACTACATGAGCCACAGCAATTCATGTTAATGGGTATTCCAACACAATTCTTGATACGAATGATACAAAAGACGTAAAACGTGACACACAAAGTAATCAGTCATGTTTGTTGGTATTCGTGCATTGTTTTAGAAATAATTATCTTTTAATTCACAAATGAAAATACACACAAAGCTACTAGACATATTGGAAATATCATTGCAGCATCTGATATACCTTATTATACTATATAACTGTCATTATGAATATTTGTTTTATGACTAATATTTACGTAATAATATAAAACCGTATCTTTTTTCCAAAAATAAATTTCCTCCTCATTTTCTCGAAAGATATTAGAGATATTTGAAATATCATTGCTGCATCTGATAGATCTAATTAAACTCTACAATTGCCATTATGAATATTCGTTCTATGTATAATAATTACACAGTAAAATCAAACCGCATCTTTTTTCCAAAAAATAGATTTCGTTATAATTTTCTCGGAAGCTATTAGAGATATTGGAAATAACATTTCAGCATCTGATAGACCTAATTAAATTCTACAACTATCATAATGAATATTTGTTCTATGTATAATAATTACGCAGTAAAATTAAACCGTATCTTTTTTCCAAAAAATAGATTTCGTTATAATTTTCTCGGAAGCTATTAGAGATATTGGAAATAACATTTCAGCATCTGATAGACGTAATTAAATTCTACAACTATCATAATGAATTTTTATTCTATGTATAATAATTATGCAGTAAAATTAAACCGTATCATTTATCCAAAAAATAGATTTCGTTTTAATTTTCTCGAAAGCTATTAGAGATATTGAAAATATCATTGCTAACATCTGATAGACCTAATTAAACTCTACAACTGACATCATGAATATATGTTCTATGTATAATAATTACGCAGTAAAATTAAACCGTATCTTTTTTTTTTTTTTATTGATTTCGTTCTAGTTTTCTCGGAAGCAAATAGAGATATTGGAAATATCATTGCAGCATCTGATAGACCTAATTAAACTCTACAAATGTCATAATGAATATTTGCTCTTAGATCGATTTTAGCAGTAAAATGAAACTATCAACTTTTTTTTCTTCTTTATTTTCTCGAAAGCTATTAGACATATTGGAAATGTCATTGCAGTATCTGATATACCTCATTATACTATATAACTGTCATTATGTATATTTGTTTTATGACTAATAATTACGCAATAATATAAAACCGTATCTTTTTTCCAAAAAATAGCTTTCCTCCTCATTTTCTCGAAAGCTATTAGAGATATTGGAAATATAATTGCTGCATCTGATAGATCTACCTAAACTCTACAATTGCCATTATGAATATTCGTTCTATGTATAATAATTACGCAGTAAAATTAAACAGTATCTTTTTTCCAAAAAATATATTTCAATATAATTTTCTCGGAAGCTATTAGAGATATTGGAAATGTCATTGCAGCATCTGATAGACCTAATAAAACTCTACAACTGTCATAATGAATATTTGTTCTATGTATAATAATTACACAGTAAAATTAAACCGTATCTTTAAAAAAAAAAAATTGATTTCGTTATAATTTTCTCGGAAGCTATTAAAGATATTGGAAATATCATTACAGCATCTAATAGACCTAATTAAAATCTATAACTGTCATAATGAATATTTGTTCTTAAATAAAATTTAGCGGTAAAATTAAACTATCACTTTTTATTTCTTCCTCATTTTCTCGAAAGCTATTAGACACATTGAAAATGTCATTGCAGCATCTGATATACCTTATTATACTATATAACTGTCATTATGAATATTTGTTTTATGACTAATAATTACGCAATAATATAAAACTGTATCATTTTTCCAAAACATAACTTTCCTCCTCATTTTCTCGAAAGCTATTAGAGATATTGGAAATATCATTGCTGCATCTGATAGATCTAATTAAATTCTACAATTGCCATTATGAATATTCGTTCTAAGTATAATAATTACGCAGTAAAATTAAACTATCTTTTTTCCAAAAAATAGATTTCGTTATAATTTTCTCGAAAGCTATTAGAGATATTGAAAATATCATTGCAGCATCTAATATACCTAATTAAAGTCTACAACTGTCATAATGAGTATTTGTTCGATGTATAATAATTACGCAGTAAAATTAAACCATATCTTTATATCAAAAAATTTATTTCATTTAATTTCCTCGGAAGCTATTAGAGATATTGGAAATATCATTGCAGCATCTAATAGACTTAATTAAACTCTACAATTGTCGTAATGAATATTTGTTCTATGTATAACATTTACGCAGTAAAATTAAACCCTATCTTTTTTCCAAGAAATAGATTTCGTTCTAATTTTCTCGGAAGTTATTAGAGATATTGGAAATATCATTGCACCATATGGAAGATCTAATTAAACCTTACAATTTTCATAATGAATATTTGTTCTAGGTATAATAATTACGCAGTAAAATTAAACCGCATATTTTTTCCAAAAAATAGATTTCGTTCTAATTTTCTCGGAAGCTATTAGAGATATTGGAAATATCATTGCAGCATCTGATAGACCTAATTAAACTCTACAACTGTCATAATGAACATTTGTTCTATGTATAATAATTATGCAGTACAATTAAACCGTATCTTTTTTCGAAAAAATAGATTTCGTTCTAATTTTCTCGGAAGCTATTAGATATATTGAAAATATCATTGCAGCATCTGATATACTTAATTAAACTCTACAACTGTAATAATGAATATTTGTTCTATGTATAATAATTACGCAGTAAAATTAAACCGTATCTTTTTTCCAAAAAATAGATTTCGTTCTCATTTTCTCGGAAGCTATTAGAGATATTGGAAATATCATTGCAGCATATGATAGACCTAATTAAACTCTACAACTGTCATAATGAACATTTGTTCTATGTATAATATTTAAGCAGTAAAATTAAACCGTACCTTTTTTCAAAATAATAGATTTCGTTCTCATTTTCTCGGAAGCTATTAGAGATATTGGATATATCATTGCAGCATCTGATAGACCTAATTAAACTCTACAACTGTCATAATGAATATTTGTTTTATATATATAAATTAAGTAGTAAAATTAAACCGTATTTTTTTTCAATAAAATAGATTTAGTTCTAATTTTCTCGGAAGCTATTAGAGATATTGGAAATATCATTGCAGCATCTGATAGAGCTAATTAAACTCTACACCTGTCATAATGAATATTTGTTCTATGTATAATAATTACGCAGTAAAATTAAACCATATCTTTAAAAAAATTATATATTTCGTTCTAATTTTCTCGGAAGCTATTAGAGTTATAGGAAATATCATTGCAGCATCTGATAGACCTAATTAAACTCTACAACTGTCATAATAAATATTTGTTCTATTTATAATAATTACGCAGTAAAATTAACCCGTATTTATAAATAAAATAATAGATTTCATTCAAATTTTCTCGGAAGCTATTACATACATTGGAAATATCATTGCAGCATCTGATAGACCTAATTAAACTCTACAACTTTCATATAGAATATTTGTTCTATGTATAATAATTAAGCAGTAAAATTAAACCGTATCTTTTTTCCATAAAATAGATTTTGTTCTTATTTTCTCGGAAGCTATTAGAGATATTGGAAATATCATTGCAGCATCTGATAGATCTAATTAAACTCTACATCTGTTATAATGAATATTTGTTCTTAGATCAAATTTAGCAGTAAAATGAAACTATCACTTTTTTTTTCTTCCTCATTTTCTCGAAAGCTATTAGACATATTGGAATTGGAATTGCAGTATCTGATAGACCTTATTATACTATATAACTGTCATTATGTATATTTGTTTTATGACTAATAATTACGTAATAATATAAAACCGTATCTTTTTACCAAAAATAAATTTCCTCCTCATTTTCTCGAAAGATATTAGAGATATTGGAAATATCATTGCTGCATCTGATAGATATAATTAAACTCTACAATTGTCATTATGAATATTCGTTCTTTGTATACTAATTACGCAGTAAAATTAAACCGTATCTTTTTTCCAAAAAATAGATTTCGTTATAATTTTCTCGGAAGCTATTAGAGATATTGGAAATAACATTTCAGCATCTGATAGACCTAATTAAATTCTACAACTATCATAATGAATATTTATTCTATGTATAATAATTATGCAGGAAAATTAAACCGTATCATCTATCCAAAAAATAGATTTCGTTTTAATTTTCTCGAAAGCTATTGGAGATATTGGAAATATCATTGCAGCATCTCATAGACCTGATTAAACTCTACAACTGACATAATGAATATATGTTCTATGTATAATAATTACGCAGTAAAATTAAACCGTATATATATTTTTTTTAATTGATTTCGTTCTAGTTTTCTCGGAAGCAAATAGAGATATTGGAAATATCATTGCAGCATCTGATAGACCTTATTAAACTCTACAAATGTCATAATGAATATTTGCTCTTAGATCAAATTTAGCAGTAATATGAAACTATCAACTTTTTTTTCTTCTTTATTTTCTCGAAAGCTATTAGACATATTGGAAATGTCATTGCAGCATCTGATATACCTTATTATACTCTATAACTGTCATTATGAATATTTGTTTTATGACTAATAATTACGCAATAATATAAAACCGTATCTTTTTTCCAAAAAATAACTTTCCTCCTCATTTTCTCGAAAGCTATTAGAGATATTGGAAATATAATTGCTGCATCTGATAGATCTAATTAAATTCTACAATTGCCATTATGAATATTTGTTCTATGTATAATAATTATGCAGTAAAATTAAACCGTATCTTTCTTCCAAAAAATAGATTTCGTTAAAATTTTCTCGGAAGCTATTAGAGATATTGGAAATAACATTGCAGCATCTGAAATACCTAATTAAACTCTACAACTCTCTTAATTAATATTTGTTCTATTTATAATAATTACTCAGTAAAATTAAACCGTATATTTAAAAAAAATAATAAAATTCGTTCTAATTTTCTCGGACGCTTTTAGAGATATTGGAAATATCATTGCAGCATCTGATAGACCTACTTAAATTCTACAACTGTAATAATGAACATTTGTTCTATGTATAATAATTACGCAGTAAAATTAAACCGTATCTTTTTTCCAAAAAATAGATTTCGTTCTAATTTCCTCGGAGGTTATTAGAGATATTGGAAATATCATTGCAGCATCTGATAGACCTTATTAAGCTCTACAACTATCATAATGAACATTTGTTTGATGTATAATAATTAAGCAGTAAAATTAAACCATATCTTTTTTCCAAATAATAGATTTCGTTCTCAATTTCTCGGAAGCTATTAGAGATATTGGAAATATCATTGCAGCATCTGATAGAGCTAATTAAACTCTACACCTGTCATAATGAATATTTGTTCTATGTATAATAATTACGCAGTAAAATTAAACCATATCTTAAAAAAAATATATATATTTCGTTCTAATTTTCTCGGAAGCTATTAGAGTTATAGGAAATATCATTGCAGCATCTGATAGACCTAATTAAACTCTACAACTGTCATAATAAATATTTGTTCTATTTATAATAATTACGCAGTAAAATTAACCCGTATTTAAAAATAAAATAATAGATTTCATTCAAATTTTCTCGGAAGCTATTACATACATTGGAAATATCATTGCAGCATCTGATAGACCTAATTAAACTCTACAACTTTCATATAGAATATTTGTTCTATGTATAATAATTAAGCAGTAAAATTAAACCGTATCTTTTTTCCATAAAATAGATTTTGTTCTTATTTTCTCGGAAGCTATTAGAGATATAGGAAATATCATTGCAGCATCTGATAGATCTAATTAAACTCTACAACTGTTATAATGAATATTTGTTCTTAGATCAAATTTAGCAGTAAACTGAAACTATCACTTTTTTTTTCTTCCTCATTTTCTCGAAAGCTATTAGACATATTGGAAATGTCATTGCAGCATCTGATAGACCTTATTATACCATATAACTGTCATTATGTATATTTGTTTTATGACTAATAATTACGTAATAATATAAAACCGTATCTTTTTACCAAAAATAAATTTCCTCCTCATTTTCTCGAAAGATATTAGAGATATTGGAAATATCATTGCTGCATCTGATAGATCTAATTAAACTCTACAATTGCCATTATGAATATTCGTTCTTTGTATACTAATTACGCAGTAAAATTAAACCATATCTTTTTTCCAAAAAATAGATTTCGTTATAATTTTCTCGGAAGCTATTAGAGATATTGGAAATAACATTTCAGCATCTGATAGACCTAATTAAATTCTACAACTATCATAATGAATATTTATTCTATGTATAATAGTTATACAGGAAAATTAAACCGTATCATTTATCCAAAAAATAGATTTCGTTTTAATTTTCTCGAAAGCTATTGGAGATATTGGAAATATCATTGCAGCATCTGATAGACCTGATTAAACTCTACAACTGACATAATGAATATATGTTCTATGTATAATAATTACGCAGTAAAATTAAACCGTATCTTTTTTTCTTTTTTTTTTATTTCGTTCTAGTTTTCTCGGAAGCAAATAGAGATATTGGAAATATCATTGCAGCATCTGATAGACCTAATTAAACTCTACAAATGTCATAATGAATATTTGCTCTTAGATCAAATTTAGCAGTAAAATGAAACTATCAACTTTTTTTTCTTCTTTATTTTCTCGAAAGCTATTAGACATATTGGAAATGTCATTGCAGCATCTGATATACCTTATTATACTCTATAACTGTAATTATGAATATTTGTTTTATGACTAATAATTACGCAATAATATAAAACCGTATCTTTTTTCCAAAAAATAAATTTCCTCCTCATTTTCTCGAAAGCTATTAGAGATATTGGAAATATAATTGCTGCATCTGATAGACCTAATTAAATTCTACAATTGCCATTATGAACATTTGTTCTATGTATAATAATTACGCAGTAAAATTAAACCGTATCTTTTTTCCAAAAAATAGATTTCGTTATAATTTTCTCGGAAGCTATTAGAGATATTGGAAATAACATTGCAGCATCTGATATACCTAATTAAACTCTACAACTGTCTTAATTAATATTTGTTCTATTTATAATAATTACTCAGTAAAATTAAACCGTATATTTTAAAAAAATAATAAAATTCGTTCTAATTTTCTCGGACGCTTTTAGAGATATTGGAAATATCATTGCAGCATCTGATAGACCTACTTAAATTCTACAACTGTAATAATGAACATTTGTTCTATGTATAATAATTACGCAGTAAAATTAAACCGTATCTTTTTTCCAAAAAATAGATTTCGTTCTAATTTCCTCGGAGGTTATTAGAGATATTGAAAATATCATTGCAGCATCTGATAGACCTTATTAAGCTCTACAACTATCATAATGAACATTTGTTTGATGTATAATAATTAAGCAGTAAAATTAAACCATATCTTTTTTCCAAATAATAGATTTCGTTCTCAATTTCTCGGAAGCTATTAGAGATATTGGAAATATCATTGCAGCATCTGATAGAGCTAATTAAACTCTACACCTGTCATAATGAATATTTGTTCTATGTATAATAATTATGCAGTAAAATTAAACCATATCTTAAAAAAAATATATATATTTCGTTCTAATTTTCTCGGAAGCTATTAGAGTTATAGGAAATATCATTGCAGCATCTGATATACCTAATTAAACTCTATAACTGTCATAATAAATATTTGTTCTATTTATAATAATTACGCAGTAAAATTAACCCGTATTTAAAAATAAAATAATAGATTTCGTTCAAATTTTCTCGGAAGCTATTACATACATTGGAAATATCATTGCAGCATCTGATAGACCTAATTAAACTCTACAACTTTCATATAGAATATTTGTTCTATGTATAATAATTAAGCAGTAAAATTAAACCGTATCTTTTTTCCATAAAATAGATTTTGTTCTTATTTTCTCGGAAGCTATTAGAGATATTGGAAATATCATTGCAGCATCTGATAGATCTAATTAAACTCTACAACTGTTATAATGAATATTTGTTCTTAGATCAAATTTAGCAGTAAAATTAAACTATCACTTTTTTTTTCTTCCTCATTTTCTCGAAAGCTATTAGACATATTGGAAATGTCATTGCAGCATCTGATAGACCTTATTATACTATATAACTGTCATTATGTATATTTGTTTTATGACTAATAATTACGTAATAATATAAAACCGTATCTTTTTACCAAAAATATATTTCCTCCTCATTTTCTCGAAAGATATTAGAGATATTGGAAATATCATTGCTGCCTCTGATAGATCTAATTAAATTCTACAATTGCCATTATGAATATTCGTTCTTTGTATACTAATTACGCAGTAAAATTAAACCGTATCTTTTTTCCAAAAAATAGATTTCGTTATAATTTTCTCGGAAGCTATTAGAGATATTGGAAATAACATTTCAGCATCTGATAGACCTAATTAAATTCTACAACTATCATAATGAATATTTATTCTATGTATAATAATTATGCAGGAAAATTAAACCGTATCATTTATCCAAAAAATAGATTTCGTTTTAATTTTCTCGAAAGCTATTGGAGATATTGGAAATATCATTGCAGCATCTGATAGACCTGATTAAACTCTACAACTGACATAATGAATATATGTTCTATGTATAATAATTACGCAGAAAAATTAAACCGTATTTTTTTTTTTTTTTAATTGATTTCGTTCTAGTTTTCTCGGAAGCAAATAGAGATATTGGAAATATCATTGCAGCATCTGATAGACCTAATTAAACTCTACACCTGTCATAATGAATATTTGTTCTATGTATAATAATTACACAGTAAAATTAAACCATATCTTTAAAAAAATATATATATTTCGTTCTAATTTTCTCGGAAGCTATTAGAGTTATAGGAAATATCATTGCAGCATCTGATAGGCCTAATTAAACTCTACAACTGTCATAATAAATATTTGTTCTATTTATAATAATTACGCAGTAAAATTAACCCGTATTTAAAAATAAAATAATAGATTTCGTTCAAATTTTCTCGGAAGCTATTACATACATTGGAAATATCATTGCAGCATCTGATAGACCTAATTAAACTCTACAACTTTCATATAGAATATTTGTTCTATGTATAATAATTAAGCAGTAAAATTAAACCGTATCTTTTTTCCATAAAATAGATTTTGTTCTTATTTTCTCGGAAGCTATTAGAGATATAGGAAATATCATTGCAGCATCTGATAGATCTAATTAAACTCTACAACTGTTATAATGAATATTTGTTCTTAGATCAAATTTTGCAGTAAAATGAAACTATCACTTTTTTTTTCTTCCTCATTTTCTCGAAAGCTATTTGACATATTGGAAATGTCATTGCAGCATCTGATAGACCTTATTATACTATATAACTGTCATTATGTATATTTGTTTTATGACTAATAATTACGTAATAATATAAAACCGTATCTTTTTACCAAAAATATTTTTCCTCCTCATTTTCTCGAAAGATATTAGAGATATTAGAAATATCATTGCTGCATCTGATAGATCTAATTAAACTCTACAATTGCCATTATGAATATTCGTTCTTTGTATACTAATTACGCAGTAAAATTAAACCGTATCTTTCTTCCAAAAAATAGATTTCGTTATAATTTTCTCGGAAGCTATTAGAGATATTGGAAATAACATTGCAGCATCTGATATACCTAATTAAACTCTACAACTGTCTTAATTAATATTTGTTCTATTTATAATAATTACTCAGTAAAATTAAACCGTATATTTAAAAAAAATAATAAAATTCGTTCTAATTTTCTCGGACGCTTTTAGAGATATTGGAAATATCATTGCAGCATCTGATAGACCTACTTAAATTCTACAACTGTAATAATGAACATTTGTTCTATGTATAATAATTACGCAGTAAAATTAAACCGTATCTTTTTTCCAAAAAATAGATTTCGTTCTAATTTCCTCGGAGGTTATTAGAGATATTGAAAATATCATTGCAGCATCTGATAGACCTTATTAAGCTCTACAACTATCATAATGAACATTTGTTTGATGTATAATAATTAAGCAGTAAAATTAAACCATATCTTTTTTCCAAATAATAGATTTCGTTCTCAATTTCTCGGAAGCTATTAGAGATATTGGAAATATCATTGCAGCATCTGATAGAGCTAATTAAACTCTACACCTGTCATAATGAATATTTGTTCTATGTATAATAATTACGCAGTAAAATTAAACCATATCTTTAAAAATATATATATATATTTCGTTCTAATTTTCTCGGAAGCTATTAGAGTTATAGGAAATATCATTGCAGCATCTGATAGACCTAATTAAACTCTACAACTGTCATAATAAATATTTGTTCTATTTAT
Source organism: Cancer borealis (assembly GCA_036785275.1). Lineage (NCBI taxonomy): Eukaryota > Metazoa > Arthropoda > Malacostraca > Decapoda > Cancridae > Cancer > Cancer borealis. Next base: position 80,791 of record JAXIVD010000296.1, on the reverse strand, counting down.
AATAATTACGCAGTAAAATTAACCCGTATTTAAAAATAAAATAATAGATTTCGTTCAAATTTTCTCGGAAGCTATTACATACATTGGAAATATCATTGCAGCATCTGATAGACCTAATTAAACTCTACAACTTTCATATAGAATATTTGTTCTATGTATAATAATTAAGCAGTAAAATTAAACCGTATCTTTTTTCCATAAAATAGATTTTGTTCTTATTTTCTCGGAAGCTATTAGAGATATTGGAAATATCATTGCAGCATCTGATAGATCTAATTAAACTCTACAACTGTTATAATGAATATTTGTTCTTAGATCAAATTTAGCAGTAAAATGAAACTATCACTTTTTTTTTCTTCCTCATTTTCTCGAAAGCTATTAGACATATTGGAAATGTCATTGCAGCATCTGATAGACCTTATTATACTATATAACTGTAATTATGTATATTTGTTTTATGACTAATAATTACGTAATAATATAAAACCGTATCTTTTTACCAAAAATATATTTCCTCCTCATTTTCTCGAAAGATATTAGAGATATTGGAAATATCATTGCTGCATCTGATAGATCTAATTAAACTCTACAATTGCCATTATGAATATTCGTTCTTTGTATACTAATTACGCAGTAAAATTAAACCGTATCTTTTTTCCAAAAAATAGATTTCGTTATAATTCTCTCGGAAGCTATTAGAGATATTCGAAATAACATTTCAGCATCTGATAGACCTAATTAAATTCTACAACTATTATAATGAATATTTATTCTATGTATAATAATTATGCAGGAAAATTAAACCGTATCATTTATCCAAAAAATAGATTTCGTTTTAATTTTCTCGAAAGCTATTGGAGATATTGGAAATATCATTGCAGCATCTGATAGACCTGATTAAACTCTACAACTGACATAATGAATATATGTTCTATGTATAATAATTACGCAGTAAAATTAAACCGTATCTTTTTTTTTTTTTTTTTTTTTGTTCTAGTTTTCTCGGAAGCAAATAGAGATATTGGAAATATCATTGCAGCATCTGATAGACCTAATTAAACTCTACAAATGTCATAATGAATATTTGCTCTTAGATCAAATTTAGCAGTAAAATGAAACTATCAACTTTTTTTTCTTCTTTATTTTCTCGAAAGCTATTAGACATATTGGAAATGTCATTGCAGCATCTGATATACCTTATTATACTCTATAACTGTCATTATGAATATTTGTTTTATGACTAATAATTACGCAATAATATAAAACCGTATCTTTTTTCCAAAAAATAAATTTCCTCCTCATTTTCTCGAAAGCTATTAGAGATATTGGAAATATAATTGCTGCATCTGATAGACCTAATTAAATTATACAATTGCCATTATGAACATTTGTTCTATGTATAATAATTACGCAGTAAAATTAAACCGTATCTTTTTTCCAAAAAATAGATTTCGTTATAATTTTCTCGGAAGCTATTAGAGATATTGGAAATAACATTGCAGCATCTGATATACCTAATTAAACTCTACAACTGTCTTAATTCATATTTGTTCTATTTATAATAATTACTCAGTAAAATTAAACCGTATATTTTAAAAAAATAATAAAATTCGTTCTAATTTTCTCGGACGCTTTTAGAGATATTGGAAATATCATTGCAGCATCTGATAGACCTACTTAAATTCTACAACTGTAATAATGAACATTTGTTCTATGTATAATAATTACGCAGTAAAATTAAACCGTATCTTTTTTCCAAAAAATAGATTTCGTTCTAATTTCCTCGGAGGTTATTAGAGATATTGGAAATATCATTGCAGCATCTGATAGACCTTATTAAGCTCTACAACTATCATAATGATCATTAGTTTGATGTATAATAATTAAGCAGTAAAATTAAACCATATCTTTTTTCCAAATAATAGATTTCGTTCTCAATTTCTCGGAAGCTATTAGAGATATTGGAAATATCATTGCAGCATCTGATAGAGCTAATTAAACTCTACACCTGTCATAATGAATATTTGTTCTATGTATAATAATTACGCAGTAAAATTAAACCATATCTTTAAAAATATATATATATATTTCGTTCTAATTTTCTCGGAAGCTATTAGAGTTATAGGAAATATCATTGCAGCATCTGATAGACCTAATTAAACTCTACAACTGTCATAATAAATATTTGTTCTATTTATAATAATTACGCAGTAAAATTAACCCGTATTTAAAAATAAAATAATAGATTTCGTTCAAATTTTCTCGGAAGCTATTACATACATTGGAAATATCATTGCAGCATCTGATAGACCTAATTAAACTCTACAACTTTCATATACAATATTTGTTCTATGTATAATAATTAAGCAGTAAAATTAAACCGTATCTTTTTTCCATAAAATAGATTTTGTTCTTATTTTCTCGGAAGCTATTAGAGATATTGGAAATATCATTGCAGCATCTGATAGATCTAATTAAACTCTACAACTGTTATAATGAATATTTGTTCTTAGATCAAATTTAGCAGTAAAATGAAACTATCACTTTTTTTTTCTTCCTCATTTTCTCGAAAGCTATTAGACATATTGGAAATGTCATTGCAGCATCTGATAGACCTTATTATACTATATAACTGTCATTATGTATATTTGTTTTATGACTAATAATTACGTAATAATATAAAACCGTATCTTTTTACCAAAAATATATTTCCTCCTCATTTTCTCGAAAGATATTAGAGATATTGGAAATATCATTGCTTCATCTGATAGATCTAATTAAACTCTACAATTGCCATTATGAATATTCGTTCTTTGTATACTAATTACGCAGTAAAATTAAACCATATCTTTTTTCCAAAAAATAGATTTCGTTATAATTTTCTCGGAAGCTATTAGAGATATTGGAAATAACATTTCAGCATCTGATAGACCTAATTAAATTCTACAACTATCATAATGAATATTTATTCTATGTATAATAATTATGCAGGAAAATTAAACCGTATCATTTATCAAAAAAATAGATTTCGTTTTAATTTTCTCGAAAGCTATTGGAGATATTGGAAATATCATTGCAGCATCTGATAGACCTGATTAAACTCTACAACTGACATAATGAATATATGTTCTATGTATAATAATTACGCAGTAAAATTAAACCGTATCTTTTTTTTTTTTTTATTGATTTCGTTCTAGTTTTCTCGGAAGCAAATAGAGATATTGGAAATATCATTGCAGCATCTGATAGACCTAATTAAACTCTACAAATGTCATAATGAATATTTGCTCTTAGATCAAATTTAGCAGTAAAATGAAACTATCAACTTTTTTTTCTTCTTTATTTTCTCGAAAGCTATTAGACATATTGGAAATGTCATTGCAGCATCTGATATACCTTATTATACTCTATAACTGTCATTATGAATATTTGTTTTATGACTAATAATTACGCAATAATATAAAACCGTATCTTTTTTCCAAAAAATAATTTTCCTCCTCATTTTCTCGAAAGCTATTAGAGATATTGGAAATATAATTCCTGCATCTGATAGATCTAATTAAATTCTACAATTGCCATTATGAATATTTGTTCTATGTATAATAATTACGCAGTAAAATTAAACCGTATCTTTTTTCCAAAAAATAGATTTCATTATAATTTTCTCGGAAGCTATTAGAGATATTGGAAATAACATTGCAGCATCTGATATACCTAATTAAACTCTACAACTGTCTTAATTAATATTTGTTCTATTTATAATAATTACTCAGTAAAATTAATCCGTATATTTAAAAAAAATAATAAAATTCGTTCTAATTTTCTCGGACGCTTTTAGAGATATTGGAAATATCATTGCAGCATCTGATAGACCTACTTAAATTCTACAACTGTAATAATGAACATTTGTTCTATGTAAAATAATTACGCAGTAAAATTAAACCGTATCTTTTTTCCAAAAAATAGATTTCGTTCTAATTTCCTCGGAGGTTATTAGAGATATTGGAAATATCATTGCAGCATCTGATAGACTTTATTAAGCTCTACAACTATCATAATGAACATTTGTTTGATGTATAATAATTAAGCAGTAAAATTAAACCATATCTTTTTTCCAAATAATAGATTTCGTTATCAATTTCTCGGAAGCTATTAGAGATATTGGAAATATCATTGCAGCATCTGATAGAGCTAAATAAACTCTACACCTGTCATAATGAATATTTGTTCTATGTATAATAATTACGCAGTAAAATTAAACCATATCTTAAAAAATATATATATTTCGTTCTAATTTTCTCGGAAGCTATTAGAGTTATAGGAAATATCATTGCAGCATCTGATAGACCTAATTAAACTCTACAACTGTCATAATAAATATTTGTTCTATTTATAATAATTACGCAGTAAAATTAACCCGTATTTAAAAATAAAATAATAGATTTCGTTCAAATTTTCTCGGAAGCTATTACATACATTGGAAATATCATTGCAGCATCTGATAGACCTAATTAAACTCTACAAATTTCATATAGAATATTTGTTCTATGTATAATAATTAAGCAGTAAAATTAAACCGTATCTTTTTTCCATAAAATAGATTTTGTTCTTATTTTCTCGGAAGCTATTAGAGATATTGGAAATATCATTGCAGCATCTGATAGATCTAATTAAACTCTACAACTGTTATAATGAATATTTGTTCTTAGATCAAATTTAGCAGTAAAATGAAACTATCACTTTTTTTTTCTTCCTCATTTTCTCGAAAGCTATTAGACATATTGGAAATGTCATTGCAGCATCTGATAGACCTTATTATACTATATAACTGTCATTATGTATATTTGTTTTATGACTAATAATTACGCAATAATATAAAACCGTATTTTTTTACCAAAAATATATTTCCTCCTCATTTTCTCGAAAGATATTAGAGATATTGGAAATATCATTGCTGCATCTGATAGATCTAATTAAACTCTACAATTGCCATTATGAATATTCGTTCTTTGTATACTAATTACGCAGTAAAATTAAACCGTATCTTTTTTCCAAAAAATAGATTTCGTTATAATTTTCTCGGAAGCTATTAGAGATATTGGAAATAACATTTCAGCATCTGATAGACCTAATTAAATTCTACAACTATCATAATGAATATTTATTCTATGTATAATAATTATGCAGGAAAATTAAACCGTATCATTTATCCAAAAAATAGATTTCGTTTTAATTTTCTCGAAAGCTAATGGAGATATTGGAAATATCATTGCAGCATCTGATAGACCTGATTAAACTCTACAACTGACATAATGAATATATGTTCTATGTATAATAATTACGCAGTAAAATTAAACCGTATCTTCTTTTTTTTTTTATTGATTTCGTTCTAGTTTTCTCGGAATCAAATAGAGATATTGGAAATATCATTGCAGCATCTGATAGACCTAATTAAACTCTACAAATGTCATAATGAATATTTGCTCTTAGATCAAATTTAGCAGTAAAATGAAACTATCAACTTTTTTTTCTTCTTTATTTTCTCGAAAGCTATTAGACATATTGGAAATGTCATTGCAGCATCTGATATACCTTATTATACTCTATAACTGTCATTATGAATATTTGTTTTATGAATAATAATTACGCAATAATATAAAACCGTATTTTTTTTCCAAAAAATAACTTTCCTCCTCATTTTCTCGAAAGCTATTAGAGATATTCGAAATATAATTGCTGCATCTGATAGATCTAATTAAATTCTACAATTGCCATTATGAATATTTGTTCTATGTATAATAATTACGCAGTAAAATTAAACCGTATCTTTTTTCCAAAAAATAGATTTCGTTATAATTTTCTCGGAAGCTATTAGAGATATTGGAAATAACATTGCAGCATCTGATATACCTAATTAAACTCTACAACTGTCTTAATTAATATTTGTTCTATTTATAATAATTACTCAGTAAAATTAAACCATATATTTAAAAAAAATAATAAAATTCGTTCTAATTTTCTCGGACGCTTTTAGAGATATTGGAAATATCATTGCAGCATCTGATAGACCTACTTAAATTATACAACTGTAATAATGAACATTTGTTCTATGTATAATAATTACGCAGTAAAATTAAACCGTATCTTTTTTCCAAAATATAGATTTCGTTCTAATTTCCTCGGAGGTTATTAGAGATATTGGAAATATCATTGCAGCATCTGATAGACCTTATTAAGCTCTACAACTGTCATAATGAACATTTGTTTGATGTATAATAATTAAGCAGTAAAATTAAACCATATCTTTTTTCCAAATAATAGATTTCGTTCTCAATTTCTCGGAAGCTATTAGAGATATTGGAAATATCATTGCAGCATCTGATAGACCTAATTAAACTCTACAACTGTCATAATTAATATTTGTTCTATGTATAATAATTACGCAGTAAAATTAAACCATATCTTATTTCCAAAAAATAGATTTAGTTCTAATTTTCTCGGAAGGCATTAGAGATATTGGAAATATCATTGCAGCATCTGATAGACTTAATTAAACTCTACAATTGTCGTAATGAATATTTGTTCTATGTATAATATTTATGCAATAAAATTTAACCCTATCTTTTTTCCAAAAAATAGATTTCGTACTAATTTTCTCGGAAGCTATTACAGATATTGGAAATATCATTGCAGCATCTGATAGACCTAGTTAAACACTACAACTGTCATAATGAATATTTGTTCTATGTATAATAATTACGCAGTAAAATTAACCTGTATCTTTTTTCCATAAAATAGATTTCGTTCCAATTTTCTCGGAAGCTATTAGAGATATTGTAAATATCATTGCAGCATCTGATAGACCTAATTAAACTCTACAACTGTCATAATGAACATTTGTTTAATGTATAATAATTAAGCAGTAAAATTAAACCGTATCTTTTTTCCAAATAATAGATTTCGTTCTCTTTTTCTCGGAAGCTATTAGAGATATTGGAAATATCATTGCAGCATCTGATAGACCTAATTAAACTCTACAACTGTCATAATTATTATTTGTTCTATGTATAATAATTACGCAGTAAAATTAAACAATATCTTCTTTCCAAAAAATAGATTTCGTTCTAATTTTCTCGGAAGCTATTAGAGATATTGGAAATATCATTGCAGCATCTGATAGACCTAATTAAACTCTACAACTGTTATAATGAATATTTGTTCTTAGATAAAATTTAGCAGTAAAATGAAACTATCACTTTTTATTTCTTCCTCATTTTCTCGAAAGCTATTAGACATATTGAAAATGTCATTGCAGCATCTGATAGACCTTATTATACTATATAACTGTCATTATGTATATTTGTTTTATGACTAATAATTACGCAATAATATAAAACCGTATCTTTTTTCCAAAACATAACTTTCCTTCCCATTTTCTCGAAAGCTATTAGGGATATTGGAAATATCATTGTTGCATCTGATAGATCTAATTTAACTCTACAATTGCCATTATGAATAGTGTTTCTATGTATAATAATTACGTAGTAAAATTAAACCGTATCTTTTTTCCAAAAAATAGATTTCAATATAATTTTCTCGGAAGCTATTAAAGATATTTGAAATAACATTGCAGCATCTGATAGACCTAATAAAACTCTACAACTGTCATAATGAATATATGTTCTATGTACAATATTTACGCAGTAATATTAAACCGTTTTTTTTTTTCCAACAAATAGATTTCCTTCTAATTTTCTCGGAAGCTATTAGAGATATTGGAAATATCATTGCAGCATCTGATAGATCTAATAAAACTCTACAACTGTCATAATGAATATTTGTTCTATGTATAATAATTACGCAGTAAAATTATACCGTATTTTTTTTCTAAAAAATTTATTTCGTTCTAATTTTCTCGGAAGGTATTAGAGATATTGGAAATATCATTGCAGCATCTGATAGATCTAATTAAACTCTACAACTGTCATAATTAATATTTGTTCTTAGATCAAATTTAGCCGTAAAATGAAACTATCACTTTTTTTTTCTTCCTCATTTTCTCGAAAGCTATTAGACATATTGGAAATGTCATTGCAGCATCTGATATACCTTATTATACTTTATAAGTGTCATTATGAATATTTGTTTTATGACTAATAAATACGCAATAATATAAAACCGTTTTTTTTTTCCAAAACATAACTTTCCTCCTCATTTTCTCGAAAGCTATTAAGAGATATTTGAAATATCATTGCTGCATCTGATAGATCTAATTAAATTCTACAATTGCCATTATGAATATTTGTTCTATGTATAATAATTACGCAGTAAAATTAAACCGTATCTTTTTTCCAAAAAATATATTTCGTTATAATTTTCTCGGAAGCTATTAGAGATATTGGCAAAACTATTGCAGCATCTGATAGACCTAATTAAACTCTATATCTCTCATAATGAATATTTGTTCTATGTCTAATAATTAGGCAGTAAAATTAAATCCTATTTTTTTTTCCAAATAATAGATTTCGTTCTAATTTTCTCGGAAGCTATTAGAGATATTGGAAATATCATTGTAGCATCATATAGACCTAATTAAACTATACAACTGTCATAATGAGTATTTGTTCTATGTATAATAATTACGCAGTAAAATTATACCGTATCTTTTTTCCAAAAAATAGATTTCGTTCTAATTTTCTCGGAAGCTATTAGATACATTGGAAATATCATTGCAGCATCTGATAGACTTAATTAAACTCTACAACTGTAATAATGAATATTTGTTCTATGTATAATAATTACGCAATAAAATTAAACCGTATCTTTTTTCAAAAAAATAGATTTCGTTCTAATTTTCTCGGAAGTTATTAGAGATAATGGAAATATCATTGCAGCATCTGATAGACCTAATTAAACTCTACAACTCTCATAATGAACATTTGTTCTATGTATAATAATTAGGCACTAAAATTAAACCCGTATCTTTTTTCCAAATAATAGATTTCGTTCTCATTTTCTCGGAAGCTATTAGAGATATTGGAAATATCATTGCAACATCTGATAAACCTAATTAAACTCTACAACTCTCATAATGAATATTTGTTCTATGTATAATAATTAAGCAGTAAAATTAAACCGTATCTTTTTACCATTAAATAGATTTCGTTTTATTTTTTTCGGAAGCTATTAGAGTTATTGGAAATATCATTGCATCATCTGATAGACCTATATATATAGTATATATTATGAAACCAAATGTTATTAAGTCACTTAATCAGAAATAAGGATTGAGTGCAACCTATGACATGGACTCTCTTACCGATGAAACAACATAAGTAAGTTGAGTTGTCAAGTAACCCAAGTTATACTAACTCAGTTTCATTGACGCTTGTGTAAGGGGAGCACGTGCATTTCCCTTGACTAGATAAAATGATTAGTTGTGAATTGTGAGTATATTGTAATTATTATTGTGTTGCGGTGTGTTTGCATCTTAATGATGGCGTTACCATGGCGATGAGGAAAGAGGGGAGATGGTAGTGAATATGAAATTCACTCCCATCTGCCGGCGGAGGGATACGAGAGAGGCAACCTCCTGCTGCTACGCTGGTATTCTTAAAAATATCCTTCCCTTGAAAAGCGGCTACGCTGGTATAGACGGTATTTGTGGCTATGTGACTGGTATTAAAGTGGCTCATATAACTGTGGTGTAATAGTGGCTGATAAGACAGTGTTACAGAGGATGGACACATGTTGTGGTGTTGTGTTATGGTAACCATAAAATTTACCTTATTTTCCAACTAACTGTATGAATAACTATAAAATTGTAATTACACACACACACACACACACACACACACACACACACACACACACACACACACACACACACACACACACACACACACACACACACACACACACACATACACACACGCACACACACACACACACACACACACACACACACACACACACACACACACACACACACACACACACACACACTCTCTCTCTCGTGCTTCCGTTGAAGGCTGATGAGACTGAGGGAGTGGAGAGCATCATCGTAATTGGTGTAGTTGGGGCCCAGGATGATCTTACAAGCCCGTTTCGTGTGCGTGTGCGCGTGCGTGTGTGTGCGAGTGTGTGTGTATGAGAGCTAGAAAGAGAGAGAATAAATATTGCCATGGGTGCGATCTAGCGTCAAAACAATGCAATTTGTTCCCTTGATTTTGCTCTCCTCCAGCATATCTCACCGCGAGGCTGAGAGTCATTACACTAATGGAATAAAGGACGTTCATTTAACGAATATACAACTGTGGTTCTGAGTCATAAGGATATTAGGCATGTGAGTTTACATGCTCTTTGAAGAGACACGTTGAAGGTACAGTGGACCGGCGTCACGTGGTGTGAACACTATAAGACCACTGTCACCACTACCACCACACTTAGACGGCTAACAACTGAGCCTCGGCACCACCACCGAGAGAACACAAGGCAAGAATAAGGAAGAAAATTAACAACAACTCCGTGTATTTCATGAAACGTCAAGACCTCGTTCCCGGTAACCAAAACTTTCCCAAGAAAATGGCAGAGTTTGAAAGAAACTTAAACAGGAAAAGAAACTAACAAAGTTTCTGAAGACGAACAACAACTTGTAATGATGGAGGCAGTCTTTGCGCCTGGCCTGTGGGCGACATGCTTCCGGCCAACACATCGAGACTCGCACAACACAACAACGACACACAATCTTCTCATCTAATCAACTCACGAGTAAGGTCAACAGGAAGAGTAAAAAGAGCTGCTTTTTCTTTCCCCTTTTGCAAGAATGAAGAAGTCAAAGAAAGGGCAAAAGATGAAGGTGAAAATGTTAGAGACTCAGCTGCATACAATCCACCAGACTTATTGAAGCTTGTGTGATATTATCCAGCTGGTGCTGACTCGACAGTCTCCAAGCACGGTGCACCGCGTCACATGGTGAGGCGGACCAAGCGTCGACAGAATTCTTCGACATGGGATCCGTTCCGTTGTAGGATCCAAAGGTCAGTACAGGTACATTTGATCTTGAGGATGAGGCAGTCGGCGTCGATGGAAGAAATGCATGACAAGTCTCAAGAGAAGGGACAGATGGGCAGCGTCCTGGGTGTTGGGGCATTTTGAGCGTCGAGCAGACTTCAGGTCACGGGGATACTTGACGCCCGGTCGACGGCGAAGAATGCATGCGACAGAATGGATGCGACAGAATGGATGCGACATAATGGATGCAATATAGAATCAGTACACCAGTGAGGTCACCTGCTGAACTGCTTTATCAACCGGTGTTTGGAACAAGTGGTGGTGCGTTATAAGTGTAACTTTCGGAAACCCATAAAATTACATCAAACATTTGAGTATCCTATTACAATACTTTGTACTTGGAAATATTTTTGGCCAAACGGTGAAGGATTTCCAACGTATAAACTTGAAAGGGATAACGATATATCTTGCTATGAAAGCAAAAATGGAATAAGATTTGAGGACCATCCCTAGAGGAACTGTTGGGCTAAAAGGAAACTCCCACAGACCTCACCAAAAAATCGCATTTGCCTCACGAAATAGAGCGAGTGTCCCTTTAGGATGAGGTTGGGGGATATCGACGTTTTGGCAAAGAAGAGTGACTTTGATGCCCCTGATGCCCCCGGTGACCAAATATGGAAGAGCCGCAGTGCAAAGGGAGCGACGCGCCCGGTTTTTATGATGGCAATGTGATGGTCAAGACGTGTGGTTCTTCTGGTATTTACTTATTCATTCTCTACTTCCCACGTCCTCTCGATTATTCTAACATCTTCTTTCATATTATTTTGTTTTTTAACTTTTCCCCCTAGTCCTCTTTCAATTCCTAATCAGTCCATATTTATTCATCTGTATTTCATTCCTTATCCCTTTCTCCATTTTACTTTCTTTACATCTCTCTCACTTCTCTTCAATTTTTTTCCTTTCTACCCCTCCCGGTATCGTAAATCCCTCATTCTTTCTGAAAATGCGGCGAGAGAAACAGACAGAAAATAATACAGACAGACAGACAGACACATAATCCACATAATTTCAATAGGAACGCAATGGGTGAGTTTTATATTCCCACAGCAACTGTTTTTCATGTTATGGTATCGGCAAATCTCCCACATATTTTCTATAGCATTAGCACAGTTCCCGAAAACACCATCCACAAATAATTTATATATAATATTCGTGGTCATCTTCACACAACGATTCTGTGTCAATGATGGTTCGGGGAAAAAAGAATATCAAATGAGGCCACAAGCAAGGCAGAAATAGTTATTAAATAAAGAGTGGCAGACAAAAATGACAGACAAAAATGACAGACAGAAAGAAAGACTGACACAACGAACGGAAGAAGAAAACGGAAAAGCCAAACACACACACACACACACACATACACACAAATATTTATTCTTCCCTAACATAAACAGACACAGACACACACACACAACAAAAAAGAACACGCAAAGCTTCGCCAGGATGAAGTTTATGGCAGACGCCGCTAAGAAGGAAAATGTGAAAAGAAAGAAAAGTTTTGCTGAAAAATATAAGAGCTTCATCGCCAATATACGAGGCCGTTTTGCAGCACCGAGGTGGAGGGCCGGGGAGGCAAATGATGCAAGGACGAGAGCTTCCTTTTCTTACGTTCCCAGCCAGTCTTTCCATCCCTCAAAAATGTTCTTTCCTATTATTTCTTAGGCTACAAAACTTTCCATATTTAACTCGCATACTTCCTTTCATCATAAGATTTTTTTTCAATTGTAGGATATTTTTCATTTTCGCTCTAATTAAGCCATTTTTTGTTACTGTTCCACCTTCTCCTTTCCTTTTTATTTTCCTCATTCAATTCCTCTTCGTCTATGTGATCATCGTAGTTGTCCTCCTCCTCCTCCTCCTCCTCCTCCTCCTCCTCCTCCTCCTCCTCCTCCTCCTCCTCCTCCTCCTCCTCCTCCTCCTCCTCCTCCTCCTCCTCCTCCTCCTCCTCCTCCTCCTTTTTCATCCCGCCGTCACTGCTCACCATTAATTATCCTCGTGGAGTGACTATTCCCAAGATTCTATTCATCTTCTGAGTCCCAATTCTTGCACGGGAGTAGACGCTGCGTTCATTATCACCACGAGAAGAAAAAAAGAGAAAGAGAGATAGAGGTAGAAAGATAGAGCGAGAGAGATAGATAGAGAGATAGATCCAACTAATCCACTGCCATTTTTCATTCTACGCCTCGAAGGTAATCCGCTAAAGGGAAAGACAGTTCAAGGACTTCCATAATTCTCTTCCCCTACATATTCCATCTCAAGGCTCTCCCTCCCCCTACTTGCCCTTCACCTTCACCTTCGCCTGGGAATAAAACACCAATGCACTTTCCTCAATTAAAAGTTCTCTCACAGCCTTCCACCACCATTATAAGCCTTGCAAGCCTTCCATAGCTGCATCCAATCCCTTAAGACCTTCCTTCCTCCCTCCCACGGACGATGCTGGAATATGTCAACCATAAGATATAAGTGTTTGTTTTAGCGTATTAAGTTTGTTCTCTCTCTCTATCTATCTCCTTCCCGATCTCTTTCTCTTTCTCTTGCTCCATCCGCCACTCTCGTCTCTCCGCCATCACCACCACCAAGATAATCCTTCAAAACAGGATACTAAGTGCTCAGACTCCTTTCCCGCTCTACTTATTAACGCGACATCCATCCAGTGACGCTTAGCTGTGGTAGGGATAATGTCAGAATATTCTTCAATTGTTCCCCTTTAAAGATGATATATATATATTTTTTTGCCATTTATCTAATGAAACTGCCATCACAAAATATTTTATCACTTCTCTTTTAATTCACTGGGTTTTTCTTGTTTTTATTTTGCAGTAAGGTTTAATTTTCGTTTTATACTCATTCTTTTGTGAGTAGAAATCCCCTTTAATTTCCTCATCTATTATGTCCTCTGTGGTCCATTTTCTCTCACTGATCCAACTTAACTAACTCATTTGCTGGGACAACCTCACTTCTTTTGTTCCTCCCCTCCGCCATCACAAAATTCACTGCACTCACATATTTCAAGACGAGAAAAAGGATGCTGATAACATGTATTTTTCTTCTCTCGTACTTGCTCCCCTATTTCTCCCTCGCCATTCTGGTTAAATATTTGTACATTCACGTAATTTACACACACATACGCACACGCACACGCACACGCACACACACACACACACACACACACACACACACACACACACACACACACACACACACACACACACACACAAATACACAGACTTTTTCCACGAGACATTAATTGGCAGACCTCAAATAAAACCGACATACATCCCTGGATCCCTTACTTCTGACGACACTGAATTGGTCCACACAAATACATGGAATTCACTTTGGGTTTCAATGAAGTCAATATCAATAACGTGGACGTGAAATATAAAAGCCAGAAACAACAAATAAAAGACAAAGTTTATATACAAAAAAAAAAATTAAATAAAGGTGCAACATTTACATTTCAAAATATTCATAATGAAAAATGTGTATGTATGAGACGGATAAATATAAATAAATAGATATAGAAAATAACAGATAAGAAGACGTATGAACAGATACATAAATAGAAGAACAGCTACATAAAAGAACAGAGATTGGAAACAAATATGGAACGACAGATAAATAAATGCAAGTATAGTGCAGATGTTGATTTGTGAACGAGAGAGAGAGAGAGAGAGAGAGAGAGAGAGAGAGAGAGAGAGAGAGAGAGAGAGAGAGAGAGAGAGAGAGAGAGAGAGAGAGAGAGAGAGAGAGAGAGAGAGAGAGAGAGAGAGAGAGAGAGAGAGAGAGAGAGAGAGAGAGAGAGAGAGAAACGAGAAAGACGAGAGAAAGGCAAGAGAGGCTGATGATAAAGGGTACACAAGCAGTAATGGACACTGTCATCGAGAATGTGGCTCGTTGCTGGCCGGCACAAATATCAACATTAAAGTGGCGCTCTTCCCTCCACCAAGCCATCCTCGCTGTCCTCTCCTTCCTTCACCTCCCTTCAACTGCCCCATCACCCCTTCTCTACGCCCCATCCACCGTCCCCTCTGCTGTCCCGTGTTCTCTAATCTCCCTTCCCATCATCCTTTCCCCTTCAGTAGTTTGTTTCCGGCGGCTGTTCGTCATTCCCTTCACCCTCTCACTCTCCCGAGGCTCTGTTCTTCTACTACCCAGAAGCATCATTCAAGAGTGCCATCCTATTGATCTTCCTCCCTTCATCTGTGGTCACGAGATGCTCCTCCCCATACCTCCTTTCCTTTCCCTTCTCCTCTTTACATCATTTCCTCCTCTCCTCTCCTCTTCTCCTTTCCTTCGTCGTTTCTCCAGAAGCACTTGTATTATCTCTAGTGCTTCCTCTTCTCCACGCTCGACCACTCCTTTTCCTTCCTGTCGCTGTTTCATATCAAGGTTCTATTTCCTTTCCCTTGCATGTTTCCATTTTTTCCCCTCCCTCTCGGTCGTTACTGTCATTCTACAGTCTTTCTC
>JAXIVD010000296.1:25000-47500 GCA_036785275.1 Cancer borealis | reverse complement strand
AGGAAGATCAATAGGATGGCACTCTTGAATGATGCTTCTGGGTAGTAGAAGAACAGAGCCTCGGGAGAGTGAGAGGGTGAAGGGAATGACGAACAGCCGCCGGAAACAAACTACTGAAGGGGAAAGGATGATGGGAAGGGAGATTAGAGAACACGGGACAGCAGAGGGGACGGTGGATGGGGCGTAGAGAAGGGATGATGGGGCAGTTGAAGGGAGGTGAGGGAAGGAGAGGACAGCGAGGATGGCTTGGTGGAGGGAAGAGCGCCACTTTAATGTTGATATTTGTGCCGGCCAGCAACGAGCCACATTCTCGATGACAGTGTCCATTACTGCTTGTGTACCCTTTATCATCAGCCTCTCTTGCCTTTCTTTCGTCTTTCTCGTCTCTCTCTCTCTCTCTCTCTCTCTCTCTCTCTCTCTCTCTCTCTCTCTCTCTCTCTCTCTCTCTCTCTCTCTCTCTCTCTCTCTCTCTCTCTCTCTCTCTCTCTCTCTCTCTCTCTCTCTCTCTCTCTCTCTCTCTCTCTCTCTCTCTCTCTCTCTCTCTCTCTCTCGTTCACAAATCAACATCTGCACTATACTTGCATTTATTTATCTGTCGTTCCATAGTTGTTTCCAATCTCTGTTCTTTTATGTAGCTGTTCTTCTATTTATGTATCTGTTCATACGTCTTTTTATCTGTTATTTTCTATATCTATTTATTTATATCTATCCGTCTGATACATACACATTTTTCATTATGAATTTTTTGAAATGTAAATGTTGCACCTTTATTTAATTTTTTTTTTTGTATATAAACTTTGTCTTTTATTTGTTGTTTCTGGCTTTTATATTTCACGTCCACGTTATTGATATTGACTTCATTGAAACCCAAAGTGAATTCCATGCATTTGTGTGGACCAATTCAGTGCCGTCAGAAGTAAGGGATCCAGGGATGTATGTCGGTTTTATTTGAGGTCTGCCAATTAATGTCTCGTGGAAAAAGTCTGTGTATTTGTGTGTGTGTGTGTGTGTGTGTGTGTGTGTGTGTGTGTGTGTGTGTGTGTGCGTGTGCGTGTGCGTGTGTGCGTGTGCGTGTACGTGTGTGTGTGTAAATTACGTGAATGTACAAATATTTAACCAGAATGGCGAGGGAGAAATAGGGGAGCAAGTACGAGAGAAGAAAAATACATGTTATCAGCATCCTTTTTCTCGTCTTGAAATATGTGAGTGCAGTGAATTTTGTGATGGCGGAGGGGAGGAACAAAAGAAGTGAGGTTGTCCCAGCAAATGAGTTAGTTAAGTTGGATCAGTGAGAGAAAATGGACCACAGAGGACATAATAAATGAGGAAATTAAAGGGGATTTCTACTCACAAAAGAATGAGTATAAAACGAAAATTAAACCTTACTGCAAAATAAAAACAAAAAAACCCCCAGTGAATTAAAAGAGAAGTGATAAAATATTTTGTGATGGCAGTTTCATTAGATAAATGGCAAAAAAATATATATATCATCTTTAAAGGGGAACAATTGAAGAATATTCTGACATTATCCCTACCACACCTGAGCGTCACTGGATGGATGTCGCGTGAATAAGTAGAGCGGGAAAGGAGTCTGAGCACTTAGTATCCTGTTTTGAAGGATTATCTTGGTGGTGGTGATGGCGGAGAGACGAGAGTGGCGGATGGAGCAAGAGAAAGAGAAAGAGATCGGGAAGGAGATAGATAGAGAGAGAGAACAAACTTAATACGCTAAAACAAACACTTATATCTTATGGTTGACATATTCCAGCATCGTCCGTGGGAGGGAGGAAGGAAGGTCTTAAGGGATTGGATGCAGCTATGGAAGGCTTGCAAGGCTTATAATGGTGGTGGAAGGCTGTGAGAGAACTTTTAATTGAGGGAAGTGCATTGGTGTTTTATTCCCAGGCGAAGGTGAAGGTGAAGGGCAAGTAGGGGGAGGGAGAGCCTTGAGATGAAATGTGTAGGGGAAGAGAATTGTGGAAGTCCTTGAACTGTCTTTCCCTTTAGCGGATTACCTTCGAGGCGTAGAATGAAAAATAGCAGTGGATTAGTTGGATCTATCTCTCTATCTATCTCTCT
This sequence comes from Cancer borealis, assembly GCA_036785275.1. Lineage (NCBI taxonomy): Eukaryota > Metazoa > Arthropoda > Malacostraca > Decapoda > Cancridae > Cancer > Cancer borealis. The sequence goes on along the minus strand of JAXIVD010000296.1, from coordinate 45,421 downwards.
CGCTCTATCTTTCTACCTCTATCTCTCTTTCTCTTTTTTTCTTCTCGTGGTGATAATGAACGCAGCGTCTACTCCCGTGCAAGAATTGGGACTCAGAAGATGAATAGAATCTTGGGAATAGTCACTCCACGAGGATAATAAATGGTGAGCAGTGACGGCGGGATGAAAAAGGAGGAGGAGGAGGAGGAGGAGGAGGAGGAGGAGGAGGAGGAGGAGGAGGAGGAGGAGGAGGAGGAGGAGGAGGAGGAGGAGGAGGAGGAGGAGGAGGAGGACAACTACGATGATCACATAGACGAAGAGGAATTGAATGAGGAAAATAAAAAGGAAAGGAGAAGGTGGAACAGTAACAAAAAATGGCTTAATTAGAGCGAAAATGAAAAATATCCTATAATTTAAAAAAAATTCTTATGATGAAAGGAAGTATGCGAGTTAAATATGGAAAGTTTTGTAGCCTAAGAAATAATAGGAAAGAACATTTTTGAGGGATGGAAAGACTGGCTGGGAACGTAAGAAAAGGAAGCTCTCGTCCTTGCATCATTTGCCTCCCCGGCCCTCCACCTCGGTGCTGCAAAACGGCCTCGTATATTGGCGATGAAGCTCTTATATTTTTCAGCAAAACTTTTCTTTCTTTTCACATTTTCCTTCTTAGCGGCGTCTGCCATAAACTTCATCCTGGCGAAGCTTTGCGTGTTCTTTTTTGTTGTGTGTGTGTGTCTGTGTCTGTTTATGTTAGGGAAGAATAAATATTTGTGTGTATGTGTGTGTGTGTGTGTGTGTTTGGCTTTTCCGTTTTCTTCTTCCGTTCGTTGTGTCAGTCTTTCTTTCTGTCTGTCATTTTTGTCTGTCATTTTTGTCTGCCACTCTTTATTTAATAACTATTTCTGCCTTGCTTGTGGCCTCATTTGATATTCTTTTTTCCCCGAACCATCATTGACACAGAATCGTTGTGTGAAGATGACCACGAATATTATCTATAAATTATTTGTGGATGGTGTTTTCGGGAACTGTGCTAATGCTATAGAAAATATGTGGGAGATTTGCCGATACCATAACATGAAAAACAGTTGCTGTGGGAATATAAAACTCACCCATTGCGTTCCTATTGAAATTATGTGGATTATGTGTCTGTCTGTCTGTCTGTATTATTTTCTGTCTGTTTCTCTCGCCGCATTTTCAGAAAGAATGAGGGATTTACGATACCGGGAGGGGTAGAAAGGAAAAAAATTGAAGAGGAGTGAGAGAGATGTAAAGAAAGTAAAATGGAGAAAGGGATAAGGAATGAAATACAGATGAATAAATATGAACTGATTAGGAATTGAAAGAGGACTAGGGGGAACAGTTAAAAAACAAAATAATATGAAAGAAGATGTTAGAATAATCGAGAGGACGTGGGAAGTAGAGAATGAATAAGTAAATACCAGAAGAACCACACGTCTTGACCATCACATTGCCATCATAAAAACCGGGCGCGTCGCTCCCTTTGCACTGCGGCTCTTCCATATTTGGTCACCGGGGGCATCAGGGGCATCAAAGTCACTCTTCTTTGCCAAAACGTCGATATCCCCCAACCTCATCCTAAAGGGACACTCGCTCTATTTCGTGAGGCAAATGCGATTTTTTGGTGAGGTCTGTGGGAGTTTCCTTTTAGCCCAACAGTTCCTCTAGGGATGGTCCTCAAATCTTATTCCATTTTTGCTTTCATAGCAAGATATATCGTTATCCCTTTCAAGTTTATACGTTGGAAATCCTTCACCGTTTGGCCAAAAATATTTCCAAGTACAAAGTATTGTAATAGGATACTCAAATGTTTGATGTAATTGTATGGGTTTCCGAAAGTTACACTTATAACGCACCACCACTTGTTCCAAACACCGGTTGATAAAGCAGTTCAGCAGGTGACCTCACTGGTGTACTGATTCTATATTGCATCCATTATGTCGCATCCATTCTGTCGCATCCATTCTGTCGCATGCATTCTTCGCCGTCGACCGGGCGTCAAGTATCCCCGTGACCTGAAGTCTGCTCGACGCTCAAAATGCCCCAACACCCGTCCTGGGTGTTGGGGCATTTTGAGCGCTGCCCATCTGTCCCTTCTCTTGAGACTTGTCATGCATTTCTTCCATCGACGCCGATTGCCTCATCCTCAAGATCAAATGTACCTGTACTGACCTTTGGATCCTACAACGGAACGGATCCCATGTCGAAGAATTCTGTCGACGCTTGGTCCGCCTCACCATGTGACGCGGTGCACCGTGCTTGGAGACTGTCGAGTCAGCACCAGCTGGATAATATCACACAAGCTTCAATAAGTCTGGTGGATTGTATGCAGCTGAGTCTATAACATTTTCACCGTCATCTTTTGCCCTTTCTTTGACTTCTTCATTCTTGCAAAAGGGGAAAGAAAAAGCAGCTCTTTTTACTCTTCCTGTTGACCTTACTCGTGAGTTGATTAGATGAGAAAATTGTGTGTCGTTGTTGTGTTGTGCGAGTCTCGATGTGTTGGCCGGAAGCATGTCGCCCACAGGCCAGGCGCAAAGACTGCCTCCATCATTACAAGTTGTTGTTCGTCTTCAGAAACTTTGTTAGTTTCTTTTCCTGTTTAAGTTTCTTTCAAACTCTGCCATTTTCTTGGGAAAGTTTTGGTTACCGGGAACGAGGTCTTGACGTTTCATGAAATACACGGAGTTGTTGTTAATTTTCTTCCTTATTCTTGCCTTGTGTTCTCTCGGTGGTGGTGCCGAGGCTCAGTTGTTAGCCGTCTAAGTGTGGTGGTAGTGGTGACAGTGGTCTTATAGTGTTCACACCACGTGACGCCGGTCCACTGTACCTTCAACGTGTCTCTTCAAAGAGCATGTAAACTCACATGCCTAATATCCTTATGACTCAGAACCACAGTTGTATATTCATTAAATGAACGTCCTTTATTCCATTAGTGTAATGACTCTCAGCCTCGCGGTGAGGTATGCTGGAGGAGAGCAAAATCAAGGGAACAAATTGCATTGTTTTGACGCTAGATCGCACCCATGGCAATATTTATTCTCTCTCTTTCTAGCTCTCATACACACACACTCGCACACACACGCACGCGCACACGCACACGAAACGGGCTTGTAAGATCATCCTGGGCCCCAACTACACCAATTACGATGATGCTCTCCACTCCCTCAGTCTCATCAGCCTTCAACGGAAGCACGAGAGAGAGAGTGTGTGTGTGTGTGTGTGTGTGTGTGTGTGTGTGTGTGTGTGTGTGTGTGTGTGTGTGTGTGTGTGCGCGTGTGTGCGTGTGTGTATGTGTGTATGTGTGTGTGTGTGTGTGTGTGTGTGTGTGTGTGTGTGTGTGTGTGTGTGTGTGTGTGTGTGTGTGTGTGTGTGTGTGTGTGTAATTACAATTTTATAGTTATTCATACAGTTAGTTGGAAAATAAGGTAAATTTTATGGTTACCATAACACAACACCACAACATGTGTCCATCCTCTGTAACACTGTCTTATCAGCCACTATTACACCACAGTTATATGAGCCACTTTAATACCAGTCACATAGCCACAAATACCGTCTATACCAGCGTAGCCGCTTTTCAAGGGAAGGATATTTTTAAGAATACCAGCGTAGCAGCAGGAGGCTGCCTCTCTCGTATCCCTCCGCCGGCAGATGGGAGTGAATTTCATATTCACTACCATCTCCCCTCTTTCCTCATCGCCATGGTAACGCCATCATTAAGATGCAAACACACCGCAACACAATAATAATTACAATATACTCACAATTCACAACTAATCATTTTATCTAGTCAAGGGAAATGCACGTGCTCCCCTTACACAAGCGTCAATGAAACTGAGTTAGTATAACTTGGGTTACTTGACAACTCAACTTACTTATGTTGTTTCATCGGTAAGAGACTCCATGACATAGGTTGCACTCAATCCTTATTTCTGATTAAGTGACTTAATAACATTTGGTTTCATAATATATACTATATATATAGGTCTATCAGATGATGCAATGATATTTCCAATAACTCTAATAGCTTCCGAAAAAAATAAAACGAAATCTATTTAATGGTAAAAAGATACGGTTTAATTTTACTGCTTAATTATTATACATAGAACAAATATTCATTATGAGAGTTGTAGAGTTTAATTAGGTCTATCAGATGTTGCAATGATATTTCCAATATCTCTAATAGCTTCCGAGAAAATTAGAACAAAATCTATTTTATGGTAAAAAGATATGGTTTAATTTTACTGCTTAATTATTATACATAGAACAAATATTCATTATGACAGTTCTATAGTTTAATTAGGTCTATCAGATGTTGCAATGATATTTCCAATATCTCTAATAGCTTCCGAGAAAATGAAAACGAAATCTATTATTTGGAAAAAAGATACGGGTTTAATTTTAGTGCCTAATTATTATACATAGAACAAATGTTCATTATGAGAGTTGTAGAGTTTAATTAGGTCTATCAGATGCTGCAATGATATTTCCAATATCTCTAATAACTTCCGAGAAAATTAGAACGAAATCTATTTTTTTGAAAAAAGATACGGTTTAATTTTATTGCGTAATTATTATACATAGAACAAATATTCATTATTACAGTTGTAGAGTTTAATTAAGTCTATCAGATGCTGCAATGATATTTCCATTGTATCTAATAGCTTCCGAGAAAATTAGAACGAAATCTATTTTTTGGAAAAAAGATACGGTATAATTTTACTGCGTAATTATTATACATAGAACAAATACTCATTATGACAGTTGTATAGTTTAATTAGGTCTATATGATGCTACAATGATATTTCCAATATCTCTAATAGCTTCCGAGAAAATGAGAACGAAATCTATTATTTGGAAAAAAAAATAGGATTTAATTTTACTGCCTAATTATTAGACATAGAACAAATATTCATTATGAGAGATATAGAGTTTAATTAGGTCTATCAGATGCTGCAATAGTTTTGCCAATATCTCTAATAGCTTCCGAGAAAATTATAACGAAATATATTTTTTGGAAAAAAGATACGGTTTAATTTTACTGCGTAATTATTATACATAGAACAAATATTCATAATGGCAATTGTAGAATTTAATTAGATCTATCAGATGCAGCAATGATATTTCAAATATCTCTAATAGCTTTCGAGAAAATGAGGAGGAAAGTTATGTTTTGGAAAAAAATACGGTTTTATATTATTGCGTATTTATTAGTCATAAAACAAATATTCATAATGACACTTATAAAGTATAATAAGGTATATCAGATGCTGCAATGACATTTCCAATATGTCTAATAGCTTTCGAGAAAATGAGGAAGAAAAAAAAAGTGATAGTTTCATTTTACGGCTAAATTTGATCTAAGAACAAATATTAATTATGTTAGTTGTAGAGTTTAATTAGGTATATCAGATGCTGCAATGATATTTCCAATATCTCTAATACCTTCCGAGAAAATTAGAACGAAATACATTTTTGAGAAAAAAAATACGGTATAATTTTACTGCGTAATTATTATACATAGAACAAATATTCATTATGACAGTTGTAGAGTTTTATTAGATCTATCAGATGCTGCAATGATATTTCCAATATCTCTAATAGCTTCCGAGAAAATTAGAAGGAAATCTATTTGTTGGAAGAAAAAAAAAAACGGTTTAATATTACTGCGTAAATATTGTACATAGAACATATAAGCATTATGACAGTTGTAGAGTTTAATTAGGTCTATCAGATGCTGCAATGTTATTTCAAATATCTTTAATAGCTTCCGAGAAAATTATATTGAAATCTATTTTTTGGAAAAAAGATACGGTTTAATTTTACTACGTAATTATTATACATAGAAACACTATTCATAATGGCAATTGTAGAGTTAAATTAGATCTATCAGATGCAGCAATGATATTTCCAATATCCCTAATAGCTTTTGAGAAAATGGGAAGGAAAGTTATGTTTTGGAAAAAAGATACGGTTTTATATTATTGCGTAATTATTAGTCATAAAACAAATATACATAATGACAGTTATATAGTATAATAAGGTATATCAGATGCTGCAATGACATTTTCAATATGTCTAATAGCTTTCGAGAAAATGAGGAAGAAATAAAAAGTGATAGTTTCATTTTACTGCTAAATTTTATCTAAGAACAAATATTCATTATAACAGTTGTAGAGTTTAATTAGGTCTATCAGATGCTGCAATGATATTTCCAATATCTCTAATAGCTTCCGAGAAAATTAGAACGAAATCTATTTTTTGGAAAGAAGATATTGTTTAATTTTACTGCGTAATTATTATACATAGAACAAATAATAATTATGACAGTTGTAGAGTTTAATTAGGTCTATCAGATGCTGCAATGATATTTCCAATATCTCTAATAGCTTCCGAGAAAATGAGAACGAAATCTATTATTTGGAAAAAAGATATGGTTTAATTTTACTGCTTAATTATTATACATTAAACAAATGTTCATTATGACAGTTGTAGAGTTTAATTAGGTCTATCAGATGCTGCAATGATATTTACAATATCTCTAATAGCTTCCGAGAAAATTGGAACGAAATCTATTTTATGGAAAAAAGATACAGTTTAATTTTACTGCGTAATTATTATACATAGAACAAATATTCATTATGACAGTTGTAGGGTTTAACTAGGTCTATCAGATGCTGCAATGATATTTCCAATATCTGTAATAGCTTCCGAGAAAATTAGTACGAAATCTATTTTTTGGAAAAAAGATAGGGTTATATTTTATTGCATAAATATTATACATAGAACAAATATTCATTACGACAATTGTAGAGTTTAATTAAGTCTATCAGATGCTGCAATGATATTTCCAATATCTCTAATGCCTTCCGAGAAAATTAGAACTAAATCTATTTTTTGGAAATAAGATATGGTTTAATTTTACTGCGTAATTATTATACATAGAACAAATATTAATTATGACAGTTGTAGAGTTTAATTAGGTCTATCAGATGCTGCAATGATATTTCCAATATCTCTAATAGCTTCCGAGAAATTGAGAACGAAATCTATTATTTGGAAAAAAGATATGGTTTAATTTTACTGCTTAATTATTATACATCAAACAAATGTTCATTATGATAGTTGTAGAGCTTAATAAGGTCTATCAGATGCTGCAATGATATTTCCAATATCTCTAATAACCTCCGAGGAAATTAGAACGAAATCTATTTTTTGGAAAAAAGATACGGTTTAATTTTACTGCGTAATTATTATACATAGAACAAATGTTCATTATTACAGTTGTAGAATTTAAGTAGGTCTATCAGATGCTGCAATGATATTTCCAATATCTCTAAAAGCGTCCGAGAAAATTAGAACGAATTTTATTATTTTTTTTAAATATACGGTTTAATTTTACTGAGTAATTATTATAAATAGAACAAATATTAATTAAGACAGTTGTAGAGTTTAATTAGGTATATCAGATGCTGCAATGTTATTTCCAATATCTCTAATAGCTTCCGAGAAAATTATAACGAAATCTATTTTTTGGAAAAAAGATACGGTTTAATTTTACTGCGTAATTATTATACATAGAACAAATATTCATAATGACAATTGTAGAATTTAATTAGATCTATCAGATGCAGCAATTATATTTCCAATATCTCTAATAGCTTTCGAGAAAATGAGGAGGAAAGTTATTTTTTGGAAAAAAGATACGGTTTTATATTATTGCGTAATTATTAGTCATAAAACAAATATTCATAATGACAGTTATAGAGTATAATAAGGTATATCAGATGCTGCAATGACATTTCCAATATGTCTAATAGCTTTCGAGAAAATAAAGAAGAAAAAAAAGTTGATAGTTTCATTTTACTGCTAAATTTGATCTAAGAGCAAATATTCATTATGACATTTGTAGAGTTTAATTAGGTCTATCAGATGCTGCAATGATATTGCCAATATCTCTATTTGCTTCCGAGAAAACTAGAACGAATTAAAAAAAAATAAAAAAGATACGGTTTAATTTTACTGCGTAATTATTATACATAGAACATATATTCATTATGTCAGTTGTAGAGTTTAATCAGGTCTATCAGATGCTGCAATGATATTTCCAATATCTCCAATAGCTTTCGAGAAAATTAAAACGAAATCTATTTTTTGGATAAATGATACGGTTTAATTTTCCTGCATAATTATTATACATAGAATAAATATTCATTATAATAGTTGTAGAATTTAATTAGGTCTATCAGATGCTGAAATGTTATTTCCAATATCTCTAATAGCTTCCGAGAGAATTATAATGAAATCTATTTTTTGGAAAAAAGATACGGTTTAATTTTACTGCGTAATTAGTATACAAAGAACGAATATTCATAATGGCAATTGTAGAGTTTAATTAGATCTATCAGATGCAGCAATGATATTTCCAATATCTCTAATATCTTTCGAGAAAATGAGGAGGAAATATATATTTGGTAAAAAGATACGGTTTTATATTATTACGTAATTATTAGTCATAAAACAAATATACATAATGACAGTTATATAGTATAATAAGGTCTATCAGATGCTGCAATGACATTTCCAATATGTCTAATAGCTTTCGAGAAAATGAGGAAGAAAAAAAAAGTGATAGTTTCATTTTACTGCTAAATTTGATCTAAGAACAAATATTCATTATAACAGTTGTAGAGTTTAATTAGATCTATCAGATGCTGCAATGATATTTCCAATATCTCTAATAGCTTCCGAGAAAATAAGAACAAAATCTATTTTATGGAAAAAAGATACGGTTTAATTTTACTGCTTAATTATTATACATAGAACAAATATTCTATATGAAAGTTGTAGAGTTTAATTAGGTCTATCAGATGCTGCAATGATATTTCCAATGTATGTAATAGCTTCCGAGAAAATTTGAACGAAATCTATTATTTTATTTTTAAATACGGGTTAATTTTACTGCGTAATTATTATAAATAGAACAAATATTTATTATGAGAGTTGTAGAGTTTAATTAGGTCTATCAGATGCTGCAATGATATTTCCTATAACTCTAATAGCTTCCGAGAAAATTAGAACGAAATATATATATATTTTTTAAGATATGGTTTAATTTTACTGCGTAATTATTATACATAGAACAAATATTCATTATGACAGGTGTAGAGTTTAATTAGCTCTATCAGATGCTGCAATGATATTTCCAATATCTCTAATAGCTTCCGAGAAATTGAGAACGAAATCTATTATTTGGAAAAAAGATATGGTTTAATTTTACTGCTTAATTATTATACATCAAACAAATGTTCATTATGATAGTTGTAGAGCTTAATAAGGTGTATCAGATGCTGCAATGATATTTCCAATATCTCTAATAGCTTCCGAGAAAATTATAACGAAATCAATTTTTTGGAAAAAAGATACGGTTTAATTTTACTGCGTAATTATTATACATAGAACAAATATTCATAATGGCAATTGTATAATTTAATTAGATCTATCAGATGCAGCAATTATATTTCCAATATCTCTAATAGCTTTCGAGAAAATGAGGAGGAAAGTTATTTTTTGGAAAAAAAATACGGTTTTATATTATTGCGTAATTATTAGTCATAAAACAAATATTCATAATGACAGTTATAGAGTATAATAAGGTATATCAGATGCTGCAATGACATTTCCAATATGTCTAATAGCTTTCGAGAAAATAAAGAAGAAAAAAAAGTTGATAGTTTCATTTTACTGCTAAATTTGATCTAAGAGCAAATATTCATTATGACATTTGTAGAGTTTAATTAGGTCTATCAAATGCTGCAATGATATTTCCAATATCTCTATTTGCTTCCGAGAAAACTAGAACGAAAAAAAAAAAAAAAAAAAAAAAAGATACGGTTTAATTTTACTGCGTAATTATTATACATAGAACATATATTCATTATGTCAGTTGTAGAGTTTAATCAGGTCTATCAGATGCTGCAATGATATTTCCAATATCTCCAATAGCTTTCGAGAAAATTAAAACGAAATCTATTTTTTGGATAAATGATACGGTTTAATTTTCCTGCATAATTATTATACATAGAATAAATATTCATTATGATAGTTGTAGAATTTAATTAGGTCTATCAGATGCTTAAATGTTCTTTCCAATATCTCTAATAGCTTCCGAGAAAATTATAACGAAATCTATTTTTTGGAAAAAAGATACGGTTTAATTTTACTGCGTAATTAGTATACAAAGAACGAATATTCATAATGGCAATTGTAGAGTTTAATTATATCTATCAGATGCAGCAATGATATTTCCAATATCTCTAATATCTTTCGAGAAAATGAGGAGGAAATTTATTTTTGGTAAAAAGATACGGTTTTATATTATTACGTAATTATTAGTCATAAAACAAATATACATAATGACAGTTATATGGTATAATAAGATCTATCAGATGCTGCAATGACATTTCCAATATGTCTAATAGCTTTCGAGAAAATGAGGAAGAAAAAAAAAGTGAGAGTTTCAGTTTACTGCTAAATTTGATCTAAGAACAAATATTCATTATAACAGTTGTAGAGTTTAATTAGATCTATCAGATGCTGCATTGATATTTCCAATATCTCTAATAGCTTCCGAGAAAATAAGAACAAAATCTATTTTATGGAAAAAAGATACGGTTTAATTTTACTGCTTAATTATTATACATAGAACAAATATTCTATATGAAAGTTGTAGAGTTTAATTAGGTCTATCAGATGCTGCAATGATATTTCCAATGTATGTAATAGCTTCCGAGAAAATTTGAACGAAATCTATTATTTTATTTTTAAATACGGGTTAATTTTACTGCGTAATTATTATAAATAGAACAAATATTTATTATGACAGTTGTAGAGTTTCATTAGGTCTATCAGATGCTGCAATGATATTTCCTATAACTCTAATAGCTTCCGAGAAAATTAGAACGAAATATATATATTTTTTAAAGATATGGTTTAATTTTACTGCGTAATTTTTATACATAGAACAAATATTCATTATGACAGGTGTAGAGTTTAATTAGCTCTATCAGATGCTGCAATGATATTTCCAATATCTCTAATAGCTTCCGAGAAATTGAGAACGAAATCTATTATTTGGAAAAAAAATATGGTTTAATTTTACTGCTTAATTATTATACATCAAACAAATGTTCATTATGATAGTTGTAGAGCTTAATAAGGTCTATCAGATGCTGCAATGATATTTCCAATATCTCTAATAACCTCCGAGGAAATTAGAACGAAATCTATTTTTTGGAAAAAAGATACGGTTTAATTTTACTGCGTAATTATTATACATAGAACAAATGTTCATTATTACAGTTGTAGAATTTAAGTAGGTCTATCAGATGCTGCAATGATATTTCCAATATCTCTAAAAGCGTCCGAGAAAATTAGAACGAATTTTATTATTTTTTTTAAATATACGGTTTAATTTTACTGAGTAATTATTATAAATAGAACAAATATTAATTAAGACAGTTGTAGAGTTTAATTAGGTATATCAGATGCTGCAATGTTATTTCCAATATCTCTAATAGCTTCCGAGAAAATTATAACGAAATCTATTTTTTGGAAGAAAGATACGGTTTAATTTTATTGCATAATTATTATACATAGAACAAATATTCATAATGGCAATTGTAGAATTTAATTAGATCTATCAGATGCAGCAATTATATTTCCAATATCTCTAATAGCTTTCGAGAAAATGAGGAGGAAAGTTATTTTTTGGAAAAAAGATACGGTTTTATATTATTGCGTAATTATTAGTCATAAAACAAATATTCATAATGACAGTTATAGAGTATAATAAGGTATATCAGATGCTGCAATGACATTTCCAATATGTCTAATAGCTTTCGAGAAAATAAAGAAGAAAAAAAAGTTGAGAGTTTCATTTTACTGCTAAATTTGATCTAAGAGCAAATATTCATTATGACATTTGTAGAGTTTAATTAGGTCTATCAGATGCTGCAATGATATTTCCAATATCTCTATTTGCTTCCGAGAAAACTAGAACGAAATCAATAAAAAAAAAAAAAAATACGGTTTAATTTTACTGCGTAATTATTATATATAGAACATATATTCATTATGTCAGTTGTAGAGTTTAATCAGGTCTATCAGATGCTGCAATGATATTTCCAATATCTCCAATAGCTTTCGAGAAAATTAAAACGAAATCTATTTTTTGGATAGATGATACGGTTTAATTTTCCTGCATAATTATTATACATAGAATAAATATTCATTATGATAGTTGTAGAATTTAATTAGGTCTATCAGATGCTGAAATGTTATTTCCAATATCTCTAATAGCTTCCGAGAAAATTATAACGAAATCTATTTTTTGGAAAAAAGATACGGTTTAATTTTACTGCGTAATTAGTATACAAAGAACGAATATTCATAATGGCAATTGTAGAGTTTAATTATATCTATCAGATGCAGCAATGATATTTCCAATATCTCTAATATCTTTCGAGAAAATGAGGAGGAAATTTATTTTTGGTAAAAAGATACGGTTTTATATTATTACGTAATTATTAGTCATAAAACAAATATACATAATGACAGTTATATAGTATAATAAGGTCTATCAGATACTGCAATGACATTTCCAATATGTCTAATAGCTTTCGAGAAAATGAAGAAGAAAAAAAAAGTGATAGTTTCATTTTACTGCTAAATTTGATTTAAAAACAAATATTCATTATAACAGTTGTAGAGTTTAATTAGATCTATCAGATGTTGCAATGATATTTCCAATATCTCTAATAGCTTCTGAGAAAATAAGAACAAAATCTATTTTATGGAAAAAAGATACGGTTTAATTTTACTGCTGAATTATTATACATAGAACAAATATTCTATATGAAAGTTGTAGAGTTTAATTAGGTCTATCAGATGCTGCAATGATATTTCCAATGTATGTAATAGCTTCCGAGAAAATTTGAACGAAATCTATTATTTTATTTTTAAATACGGGTTAATTTTACTGCGTAATTATTATAAATAGAACAAATATTTATTATGACAGTTGTAGAGTTTAATTAGGTCTATCAGATGCTGCAATGATATTTCCTATAACTCTAATAGCTTCCGAGAAAATTAGAACGAAATATATATATTTTTTTAAGATATGGTTTAATTTTACTGCGTAATTATTATACATAGAACAAATATTCATTATGACAGGTGTAGAGTTTAATTAGCTCTATCAGATGCTGCAATGATATTTCCAATATCTCTAATAGCTTCCGAGAAAATTAGAACTAAATCTATTTTATGGAAAAAAAATACGGTTTAATTTTACTACTTAATTTATATATATAAAACAAATATTCACTATGACAGTTGTAGAGTTTAATTAGGTCTATCAGATGCTGCAATGATATATCCAATATCTCTAATAGCTTCCGAGAAAATGAGAACGAAATCTATTATTTTGAAAAAAGGTACGGTTTAATTTTACTGCTTAAATATTATACATAGAACAAATGTTCATTATGACAGTTGTAGAGTTTAATTAGGTCTATCATATGCTGCAATGATATTTCCAATATCTCTAATAGCTTCCGAGAAAATGAGAACGAAATCTATTTTTTGGAAAAAAGATACGGTTTAATTTTACTGCGTAATTATTATACATAGAACAAATATTCATTATTACATTTGTAGAGTTTAATTAAGTATATCAGATGCTGCAATGATATTTTCAATATATCTAATAGCTTCCGAGAAAATTAGAACGAAATCTATTTTTTCGAAAAAAGATACGGTTTAATTTTACTGCATAATTATTATACATAGAACAAATGTTCATTATGACAGTTGTAGAGTTTAATTAGGTCTATCAGATGCTGCAATGATATTTCCAATATCTCTAATAGCTTCCGAGAAAATTAGAACGAAATCTATTTTTTGGAAAAAATATGCGGTTTAATTTTACTGCGTAATTATTATACATAGAACAAATATTCATTATGACAATTGTAAGGTTTAATTAGATCTTCCATATTGTGCAATGATATTTCCAATATCTCTAATAACTTCCGAGAAAATTAGAACGAAATCTATTTTTTGGAAAAAAGATAGGGTTTAATTTTACTGCGTAAATGTTATACATAGAACAAATATTCTTTACGACAATTGTAGAGTTTAATTAAGTCTATTAGATGCTGCAATGATATTTCCAATATCTCTAATAGCTTCCGAGAAAATTAAATGAAATAAATTTTTTGATATAAAGATATGGTTTAATTTTACTGCGTAATTATTATACATCGAACAAATACTCATTATGACAGTTGTAGACTTTAATTAGGTATATTAGATGCTGCAATGATATTTCCAATATCTCTAATAGCTTTCGAGAAAATTATAACGAAATCTATTTTTTGGAAAAAAGATAGTTTAATTTTACTGCGTAATTATTATACTTAGAACGAATATTCATAATGGCAATTGTAGAATTTAATTAGATCTATCAGATGCAGCAATGATATTTCCAATATCTCTAATAGCTTTCGAGAAAATGAGGAGGAAAGTTATGTTTTGGAAAAATGATAGTTTTATATTATTGCGTAATTATTAATCATAAAACAAATATTCATAATGACAGTTATATAGTATAATAAGGTATATCAGATGCTGCAATGATATTTTCAATGTGTCTAATAGCTTTCGAGAAAATGAGGAAGAAATAAAAAGTGATAGTTTAATTTTACCGCTAAATTTTATTTAAGAACAAATATTCATTATGACAGTTATAGATTTTAATTAGGTCTATTAGATGCCTTAATGATATTTCCAACATCTTTAATAGCTTCCGAGAAAATTATAACGAAATCAAATTTTTTTTTTAAAGATACGGTTTAATTTTACTGTGTAATTATTATACATAGAACAAATATTCATTATGACAGTTGTATAGTTTTATTAGGTCTATCAGATGCTGCAATGACATTTCCAATATCTCTAATAGCTTCCGAGAAAATTATATTGAAATATATTTTTTGGAAAAAAGATACTGTTTAATTTTACTGCGTAATTATTATACATAGAACGAATATTCATAATGGCAATTGTAGAGTTTAGGTAGATCTATCAGATGCAGCAATTATATTTCCAATATCTCTAATAGCTTTCGAGAAAATGAGGAGGAAAGTTATTTTTTGGAAAAAAGATACGGTTTTATATTATTGCGTAATTATTAGTCATAAAACAAATATTCATAATGACAGTTATAGAGTATAATAAGGTATATCAGATGCTGCAATGACATTTCCAATATGTCTAATATCTTTCGAGAAAATAAAGAAGAAAAAAAAGTTGATAGTTTCATTTTACTGCTAAAATTGATCTAAGAGCAAATATTCATTATGACATTTGTAGAGTTTAATTAGGTCTATCAGATGCTGCAATGATATTTTCAATATCTCTATTTGCTTCCGAGAAAACTAGAACGAAATAAAAAAAGAAAAGAAAAAAGATACGGTTTAATTTTACTGCGTAATTATTATACATAGAACATATATTCATGATGTCAGTTGTAGAGTTTAATTAGGTCTATCAGATGCTGCAATGATATTTTCAATATCTCTAATAGCTTTCGAGAAAATTAAAACGAAATCTATTTTTTGGATAAATGATACGGTTTAATTTTACTGCATAATTATTATACATAGAATAAAAATTCATTATGATAGTTGTAGAATTTAATTACGTCTATCAGATGCTGAAATGTTATTTCCAATATCTCTAATAGCTTCCGAGAAAATTATAACGAAATCTATTTTTTGGAAAAAAGATACGGTTTAATTTTACTGCGTAATTATTATACATAGAACAAATATTCATTATGATAGTTGTAGAATTTAATTAGGTCTATCAGATGCTGAAATGTTATTTCCAATATCTCTAATAGCTTCCGAGAAAATTATAACGAAATCTATTTTTTGGAAAAAAGATGCGGTTTGATTTTACTGTGTAATTATTATACATAGAACGAATATTCATAATGGCAATTGTAGAGTTTAATTAGATCTATCAGATGCAGCAATGATATTTCAAATATCTCTAATATCTTTCGAGAAAATGAGGAGGAAATTTATTTTTGGAAAAAAGATACGGTTTTATATTATTACGTAAATATTTGTCATAAAACAAATATTCATAATGACAGTTATATAGTATAATAAGGTATATCAGATGCTGCAATGATATTTCCAATATGTCTAGTAGCTTTGTGTGTATTTTCATTTGTGAATTAAAAGATAATTATTTCTAAAACAATGCACGAATACCAACAAACATGACTGATTACTTTGTGTGTCACGTTTTACATCTTTTGTATCATTCGTATCAAGAATTGTGTTGGAATACCCATTAACATGAATTGCTGTGGCTCATGTAGTTAGGTTTATGAAATTATATACTCTAAATAGATATACAAATAGATAAGTAGGGAAAAAATAAAAACATTAGGTAGATGAAATGTACACACTAGATATTTTAAAGGCAATTTTATCATAGCAAATTCTTTTAATCAATATATTTTGAGCTTTTTGAAATTTCTAATGAAGAGTATATTCCTGCACCAACATGGCTTCACAGTTTGCATATGAAAATAGTTATACAGAGTTGTGTTGATTCGATCCTGTTGTTGTTGTTGTTGTTGTTGTTCTTATTCATGCATACAGGATGAAACAAGCCATCAGCGAGGCGAAGTGTGCGCACCGAGACAACTAGTATTGAAAGCACCACAGAAACTGCTTATTATTCCCTTTATTCCCACACAAAATACTTCACTAACTCTCCGTGGCATCAAGGAAAAAGAAGAAAACATACGTGAATGCTTTCAGCCTCAAGGAGGAGAGAAGCGGCAGGAAGCACAATTAAATTAAATGGCTGAAAACCACCACCCAGCGCCACTGCATGAGAATGAAGCTGAAGAATTTGGTGCTTGTGAGCATTTCCTCGGCAGGGCCACGCTGAGGGACGCCCGCGGCACGCTAAGGCAGGCAACAATGCACATAACGAAGCCTTCACTCATTACTTAATTAACGTGGCTGCCTCCATGCGGGATTCCTCCTTGTAGATGTTAACTGCTTCCCAATTTCGCCTCACCTTCGGAACGTGTGTGTTAATGAGACATTGCTTGCGTCGCCGCCACACTTGCCTTCATAACTTACTCTCGTGTTACCGTATGAGTGGTTTCTGAAATGGAGTGTTTAGTAAAAGATTCATCCTTTACCTCTCGATTCCCTCCGTCCACTTGCTTCATTTTACTCCTCCCAATTCGTTTTTTCCACTTTTATTTCTCACCATTCCGTTTTCCTCCTCCTCATCCTCCTCCTTCTCTTTTTCCCCTTACACCATCTTTTTCCAGAAACTCAAGCGAGAAGCTGAAATATAGACTCCCAAACATTTTTGACAAATTTAATCGGAAATGTCATGGTTTGAAGTGTTTGCTTGCGTCTTGGGAAAGTGGTCGCAGGAGATATGATAAAGTAAAGAAACTAAAGAGTATAAAAAATGGACAGCAAATGTAGAAAGTTATGTGAATCGTTGACTCAAGTGAACAAATAGACAAAGAAAATTACTTGGAAAGAACAAACAGTGTATTAGATTGTATACATAAAAAAAATTAAATATATTATTATTTACACACTTTCAAATATAGTGTTAACAAGAATTACCCACGACATTTTATATTGCAGAATACATAAAACACAAGGAAGTAAATTTCAAGCCAGGAATTTTGATATTGTAAAAAACCCCAGAGCTTAACATTTCATCTTGAGCTCAAAGAGCAGTTCGTGGCGGCTCGAGAACGTACCACTAGACCATGACGTCCTCTTAAACACACTATAGTCTTGACTCCACGGCATGACACGCTAACACAGACCAATCCTGAAGAGTTCCGTGACCCAAGGATACGTGACCCAAAACGAGACTTAGGTCAAGTGGGGCCATGCATGTCCAGGGCCATTTCAACAAAGAATATTTCCTATCCACATATTTCATTCAAGCTGATGAAACGACAAAATTCTGGACTGTGTGTCTGTGGTCAAAGTTTTCTTATCCTAACTAATGGATGGCAAAGGTTGATTTGTTAGCTCTCTCTCTCTCTCTCTCTCTCTCTCTCTCTCTCTCTCTCTCTCTCTCTCTCTCTCTCTCTCTCTCTCTCTCTCTCTCTCTCTCTCTCTCTCTGTCTCTGTCTCTGTCTCTGTCTCTGTCTCTCTCTCTCTCTCTCTCTCTCTCTCTCTCTCTCTCTCTCTCTCTCTCTCTCTCTCTCTCTCTCTCTCTCTCTCTCTCTCTCTCTCTCTCTCTCTCTCTCTCTCTCTCTCTCTCTCTCTCTCTCTCTCTCTCTCTCTCTTTTATCTTTCTTTCCGTCCACGCTGCACCGCATCAATCTCGGAGCCTCGAACTCGGTCACGCGAGCTTCGAACAATACTGACGAATGTGACCTCGTTTTGGCGGTTATGGAAATGAAGCAATTAACAACTTTGTGGAAGATAAATTTTCTAGAGTAAGATAAGTGGTGTGTGTGTGTGTGTGTGTGTGGGTGTGGGTGTGTGGGTGTGGGTGTGGGTGTGGGTATGTGTATGTGTGAGTGTGAGAAGTAATCCACATTTGTTAACACACACACACACACACACACACACACACGCGCGCGCGCGCACACGCACGCACGCATGCACGCACACACACACACACACACACACACACACACACACACGCACACGCACACGCACACGCACACACACACACACACACACAGCCCCAGCCAGCATTGTCGCTAAAACCCGACCCGAGTCAAAACCGGGCTGGGTTGCGTTAAGTGAAATTGGGTTTGGGCGAAATGAGCGGCAGCGGGCGGGGCCTCCACCCATAACACTTGGCTCGGGATAAAGAGAGAAGCCGCAGGACATGGGGCGTGGGGTTCCGGAGTCGTTTGGGGATAAGGAAACAGAATCGGAAAATAATGGAAACGTGAGACAATGGTGGTGAGAGAGAGAGAGAGAGAGAGAGAGAGAGAGAGAGAGAGAGAGAGAGAGAGAGAGAGAGAGAGAGAGAGAGAGAGAGAGAGAGAGAGAGAGAGAGAGAGAGAGAGAGAGAGAGATAATAATACTAGGAAGTGCATGGATTAGTAGTTAGAGGAAGGGAAGGGATGCTGGGTAGCGGGAACAGATGAACGGAAGTGATCTGGGCGTCACTGATGTACAAATTAGGGGAAAAAATTGTATGAAGGAAATAACGGGAAATTATATACATGTTTTTAAATGATACGTATATACGGTATTTTCATCCGATTCTATGTGCAACTTTATGAAACGAAGCACGAAACTTGGATGATTCAGACGAAGCATTGCGTGAGAGGAGCAGGAACCAGCACTAAAAATAGAAACATAAGTGTGGATGAAACTTAAAACTACTCACTCGAATTTGAAACGTGCAGACTTTCACAATTTGATTTATAGACCATTAATCATTTCGGCAAATTTGATGTTCATCCCAGTGATGGAATGTCGGTAGGAAATAGAACGTCCCAGAATTTCTCTCTTAACTTAACTTTCGTCCTTAGAGGCTCACACGCTGCAAGTATTTTTTAGATCTTTCTTTTTTGTTTTTATCGTCGGTTATTTATCAACACCATATATCTATTTCTACATAAACCATAACCCTACAATATGCTCATCTTTTCACACACCTTGATACCTTCCCTGTTCTCTCATCTTCCTCCTTCATCCAAACACTAAAATTTACACTATTTATCCCACACTTATTAAATACAAGTTCATCAAACAACGCTATCGTCTTCTTGCATGCGTACCTTTGTCCGTGACCCGACAAGACTCCTCTGCCGCTCATCTCTCCGACCCTCGCCCCTTTTATATCCATCAATATCCCTCGACCTTCCCTTCAGCCTCATCACACTAGTGCCACAGACCTTTGAATAAACTCTTGACACACCTTTTGTTGGTGTGCCAAAGGGTGAGTAAGAGTGCAAAGAGGAGGAGGAGAGGGAGGAGGAGGAGGAGGAGGCAGCTTTTACGTTCCCTAACACCAGACATCATCTTAAATTCACTTTCTTCACGAGGCTGTCAACCTCCAGCACGACCTTCAGTTCATCGAACTGGTATCTTGGCGCCAAAACGTCCCTTTCCGTCACGCTTTGTCCTCCCACGCCGTTGTCTTTCGTAGAGATCACGTGGTTTCCTGAGTTGGACTACAGGCTCATGGGAGGAAAGCAGCTTATTCGTTGCTGCTTCATCTAAAGATAGATTTAGTATGACATCTATTTTTTATGATTACTGGATGATTTCGGGTCCCGTTGCGTAGTCTTTAAGTAATCTATATTCAGCTTCTCGT
>JAXIVD010000296.1:5000-20000 GCA_036785275.1 Cancer borealis | reverse complement strand
GAGGACGCAGCACGCCGCCGGGAGGGAGCTTGTCCACAAAGGAAGGAGACGAGGTGGTCCTCTTTGTAAAAATTAATGGTCCTCGCAAACAAGTGTGACGGAAACAAGAGACATTAAGAACAAGGGTTTATAATTTTTCCGTCCTGGTGGTGTCCTGTGTACGTGTCCCTGTGTACGTGGACATAATTCTCTTGAAAAATACAGTTCACTTAGCGTGTTGGTCCACCGAAGTATTTTGTTTTAGCTTTTAGTTCTGTTAATGTTTACATATCACATACACATTTTTTTTTATTTTACACAGTGGAAAATGTCCATCAAGTTTCTGGTGCAATATTAATTAAAAGAGAAGAATGTGTGATATATGTCATACTAAAATTCATGCTCTTTAGGTAGATGGATTGTTTGATCGTGAATCTATGCTTTGTTCACGGTAGGAAAGCTAACTCGGAGGAGGAGGAGGAGGAGGAGGAGGAGGAGGGAGAGGAAGAGGTTAACGATTTATGTTATGAAGGAGGATGAAGAGTATAGAGGAGGAGAAGAGAGAGGGCGATAAATGAAAAAAAATATGATAATGTATCGAAAAAACAAGCGTGACTATAGACAGCTTTTTTATTATGAAAAGAAAAGTGTGTACGTTCATCGGTGCAAGTCATGCGTGTGTGTGCGTGGGTGCTGGTGTGTGTGTGTGTGTGTGTGTGTATGTGTGTGTGTGTGTGTGTGTGTGTGTGTGTGTGTGTGTGTGTGTGTGTGTGTGTGTGTGTGCGCGCGCGTATATGTGCGTGCTTGTGTGTGTTTGAGCCGTCCTCTGTCAGCCAGAATGTTCAGGTGGTGTATTGAAGTTCGCTTTTGTATTGAGGCTGAAAACCCGCCTCGTCCATTCCCTCGCCTTTGTTGTGGGGCAAGTCATGTGCTGGTGTGCCGAGGGGACGTCCGGCGCTTCGATGTATAGTGCCCACTGATATTTTCCCGTCGTGCCCTGTGGCGCCGACCAGGAGGCTTTGACAGGCTCCCTCATCATCCGTTGCCGCCCCTCCCCCTCCACCAGCTGTCTCGCGTGGAGGATAAACAGAAGCCGGATGACACAGTGAGGGGAGGGAAAGGGGAAACGAGGGGAGGAGGAAGGAGTGGAGCGAAACCGAAGAAGAGGGAGGAGAGAGGAGGACAAGTAAATCTATCTTATTCTGATGGACAAACAGGTGATATGTGGGAATATCTCTCTACCTGATGATAAACGGCCTGTCAGTGTAAGCGGAGGAAGGCAAAGAGTTGTTGTACCTACCTGTGACTGGTTTTTATTTCTCTTGGGGGAATTCTCGTGTGTGTGTGTGTGTGTGTGTGAGTGTGTGTGTGTGTGTGTGTGTGTGTGTGTGTGTGTGTATGTGCGTGTGCGTGTGCGCGTGTGTGTGTGTGTGTGTGTGTGTGTGTGTGTTTATACTTTAAGTCATTCTATTGTCTGCTCTTCATATCACAACAGCCCCCATACTGTTTGCCTTTACCACACTCAACATGACATCTCAAACAACAACAAAAGAAGAGCAACAACAACATTATTACCACCACCACCACCACCACCATCACCACCACCACCACCACCACCACCACCACCACCACCACCACCACCACCACCACCACCACCACCACCACCACCATCACCACCACCACCACCACCACCACCACCATTACCACAGAATGTCACCTAACTCCTTGTCTCTCCTCTCTCCCACAGACAGCGGCATTTATTGAGGACCCGACGCCCACCACTACCACAGGTAAGGTCTCCCTCCAGACTGCATTAAGGTGTCTTCTCTTTGAGCTCGAGTCGTCTCTTCCCCGTCCACAAGTCCTTAGTAATGTCTCTCTGTGTTGCCTGTCTTCCATCCTCCGAAATGTAGGTTCATATTTTCGAAGAGAGGGAGAGGGAGAGAGAGAGGGAGAGAGAGAAAGAGAGAAAGCAAATGGTATGTATAATTCGCGTTGTAATGTTCCAAAGAAAGTCTGTAAGAATGGTTTGAGTTCTTGCTAATGTTTGATGCTCGTTATTGATCTTGCCGCAGACAGTGAGAGCAAAGAGAAAAGTTCCCGCAATTACGCGATCGCACGCAATTAGCGCTTCCTCTTTGGCCGTTCCTTGTACAAGACACTCGTAAATCTGCGGTAGTGTGTCACGGCCGGGCGCTCTTCCTCCTCGGTTGTTCTTCCCCGCCCCGGCACTAAGACGACCCCGCCTCCGTGCTGTTCGCTGTAGTTTGGTAGAAAGTCGTGGTGGGTCGTGACGGGAAATGGGTTGCTGCGTCAGGGGCGTGGGTGCTGGGGTGACCTGAGGGCAAAGGGGCAGGAGCGTGAGGGCAGAGAAGTAACGAGGGAGGGAGTTAAGGCAGGATGTTGTCATAGAAAAAGGGTGAGGGAGAGAGGTAGAGAGATAATGGAGAGAGGGGGAGAAAAGGAGAAAAAGGCGGGAAGGGAAGGGACAAGAGAGGGAGAAGTGTTTATATGGTAAAGGTCAGAGGGTGTTATCAGGAAGACAATGGAAGTAGAAGATAAGGATCATTAATTAAGATGTACGACGTTGTATTGGGATAAGTTCAGGAACAGAATAAAGTGAAAGAGACACACAAGATGATACAAGAGTGCTATAACATACCCATTGAAGCCAACAAAAACATTTCATCACCTTTTTATCTCATGCCTGTAGCGTATAATCATTTAATTTCGGTTTAGAAGACGAGTCACGAGGATGCGTACAAAAAACTACTTCGGGGTGCAAGGTGTTATGAAAGCGGTAGTCAGGACCACCACGGTATTCAATCGTTGCTTGGCGAGACCTGGAGGTTTGTGAGGGTCTTGGGTGTGGGCTTGCGAGTGCCGCCTAAAATGGCTTTGTACACTCGTTTCTTTATGGAAGTCGATGCTGTGTCACTGTGAGGGACCAGCAGCAGGCACGCCCGAGCAGTGATTCACAGCGTGCATAGCGGCAACGAGACTTAGTGTTATCAAAAACAACTTTATAGACGGTGATTGGCACTGAGGATTAGAACGAAAAAAAAGAATCTCGCTGTATAATGTAATTCGACAACTTCAATTCAACTAAGGCTGCAACACAGACTGACGCCACATAAATATATCTGTTGGTTAAGGTGTGTTGGGGCGGCGGCCTTGACAGGAACAAGGACGGCTGGACAAGGCTAGAATAGGATGAACATGGATTTTGTTTATGTGCGTGGGTGGGCAGGTGAATGAGTGTGTGTGCGCATGTGTGCCTGCCTATGCGTGCGTGTGTAGGTCCTTGTGTGTTTGTGTAATGTATGAACGCTTTTTTTAAGGGAAACTTTTGCAGACAAACCTTAGCTTCCCCAAGTGACTAGACAGGCGTTAGAGTGGCATGAAATCCTGCGTGTAAACTGTTGATAAGCTTAAGTTACTCTTGCATGTCAAAGTAAAAAAGACGTACGAACACAGTCGGTCCGCAGAAAGTGGCAATGAGTTCATAGCAGTGAAGGACAATGTTTACGTAAAGCCAAAGCAAGGAAGAATGCAATAAAAAAGTCCCATAGTAACATTTGTTCTCTTAAGGCACTTCATGGGATTCCAACTTCGTCTTGTTTCTTCATTTGGGGAGGAAAGCGATGCAGAAAAACCTACCTTGACGTAACTTACCGACAGGGGACGAAGCTCTGTGCGAAGTTAACATTGTTATTCGGAGCCAGACGTTGTTTGTTTTCCCACCGTCTGTCCCTTGCTAACTCCTTTGTCTTTTTGTCTTCGGCTTCACCCACACTGTTCCGACGTCTTTTCGCTTGTCTGGCTATAGACTGTAAGCATTTCGTCTCCGTTACGTGTGATGGATGTAGACAATTATTCAGTGGTGATAGGAGGAAATTGGTGGGTTCTTGAGAGGAAGCAGCGGGGGATGTGGCCTTGTGCATCAGACAGTGAGGCAGCTTGAACGGAAGCTTCCTTTGATACTGAGACGTGACTTATCTTACTTACATTATCAAGCAAGCGAAGGAAAGGCGGTGGTCTGAAGGCATTATGATATCCACCAACGATTATTTTTCACGAAACAAAGATTACGTGGAAGCTAGTCAGCATAACGGTAGGAGAGAACTTTTTAGAAATACATTAACAGCGCTTTGGAAGTTTGTGAAATGGAGGGAAAAAACAGAAAAAAAAGATAGCAATTTGGAGGAAGAAATGGCTGTTGTGGAAGGTCGTGGGGTCAAGCCAACGATTCCGGTGAAATGGTGAAAAAAAAAGTAGGAGGAGGAGGAGGAAGGGGCTTGAAGAGGTCCTTCGTGGTACTTTGCTAAGAGTTAAGTTTTACCCATCCTGCTCGTTTTCTCCTCTTTTGTTTACTCCTCTCTTCCTCCTCCTCCTCTTCCTCTTGCTCTACATTTGTTTGCACTTTTTTCCCCCTCCTCCTCCTCCTTCATCAGTAAACATTTCCCTCCTTATTAAACATATATTTTTTCTTGCATTTCATTGTGATCATTAGGCTGTGTGTTCCCTTCTCCGCTCACCGTCTATGTATTACTTAATGATGGGTAATTAATGCGCACCGCTCTGCTGAGTCACCAAACCTGACTTTGTGATATTTCGTTTTCAGTTCTAAAATGTTTCTCTCTTTGCATTTACCAGAATAATCAGTGAAAAGGCTGCATTCATGTTTTTTTCGAGCGTTGAATGCAGGTTATTTTATCTTGATTATTAAAAGTGGTTCTGAAATGAAAGTTGAACTATATTTACGGAAGTTTTTTCTTTTATTCTGATTTTAGCATAATTTTGTATACTCATTAACAATACGAGAATTAGTTTGTGAGCCTCAGTTCATTTTATACATGTTTTTTTTCCAAGTATCTTTTGTCATCTAAATTACTACTTTTTAATAGAAATAAAGAGGGATGCATCATAATCTTGTGAGCCATTTTGTAAACCTAACAAAAAATAAATAAAGAATAGAAACAAACACCTATTATCATGTACTTATAAGGGAATAAATAACAACATATCATTTTCTTATACCATCCACGCTTGTGTGTTTCCCTCTGAGGTAAACATAATCCCAGTCTCGCTTTTCGGATGACAAAGCAAACACCATTATCATGTCACTCACACCGATGGAGAAAGCGAGGTGACAAGAGCTGGTTATGTGTGTGTGTGTGTGTGTGTGTGTGTGTGTGTGTGTGTGTGTGTGTGTGTGTGTGTGTGTGTGTGTGTGTGTGTGTGTGTGTTTGTGTTTGTGTGTGTTGTCAGTCAGTCTGTCTGTCTTCATACCTATTTATATGACTCTCTCTCTCTCTCTCTCTCTCTCTCCTCTCTCTCTCTCTCTCTCTCTCTCTCTCTCTCTCTCTCTCTCTCTCTCTCTCTCTCTCTCTCTCTCTCTCTCTCTCTCTCTCTCTCTCTCTCTCTCTCTCTCTCTCTCTCTCTCTCTCTCTCCTCTCTCTCTCTCTCTTCTCTCTCTCTCTCTCTCTCT
Source organism: Cancer borealis (assembly GCA_036785275.1). Lineage (NCBI taxonomy): Eukaryota > Metazoa > Arthropoda > Malacostraca > Decapoda > Cancridae > Cancer > Cancer borealis. Next base: position 14,530 of record JAXIVD010000296.1, on the reverse strand, counting down.
CTCTCTCTCTCTCTCTCTCTCTCTCTCTCTCTCTCTCTCTCTCTCTCTCTCTCTCTCTCTCTCTCTCTCTCTCTCTCGCACTATCTGTCTTCAAACTATTGTTCATGCAACTTTCATTTTCTCCATCTTAAATTTCATGCATCTTGATATCACCTTTGCAAGCGTCAGTCTGGAGGCGGCGTGATGGAAAAAATGGATCACTCATGCAAGACTGCCATCGAACTGCGAACTCATGACCAAGTTTGGGGACGATTCACTGAGGAGTCTGGCAGGAGTTCCAGGTACACACGGAGGAAGTTTGAGAAGACTTGATAACACACTTGACGGGACGATTGTCAAGCCTCGCCACTCATTTCATTAGCATATTATATTAACTTATCATGCATGTTTACTCTTAGAAACAATCACCTTAACGTTGTAAAATACTAGAATGTGGCCATTTATGTTACATTTTTGACATTAGCCTTACCGAGGGTATCACTGTGTGGTTAGGTGCCTGTCTAGTGAGTGTCTAATGTATGCGAACACTTCCGTACCACGTCTAAGGTGTACGTACCCAAAGGTTACGTGGTTCTGCACCCTCCCTGCCTCTCGCACCCTCCCTGCCTCTCGCCTCCATACGACTCTCCCTTTCTCTCATCTATCTCCCGCCACCCTTCACTGGTGCTCCCCTACCTATTCTCTCTTGGCAAGGGACCTTAATTCCACGCGTATTCTTTATGTCTCCCATTTTTTATTTTCTCTCCCTCGCATAGCTCGACATTCTTTTCCCTGCGCCGCCTCATCATCACCCCCTCCTACTTTCCCTCCATTCTCCCCCACTCCCGACTCTCTACCTCATCTTCTATCTTCACCCCCACCTTACCTCGCCTTGTGCTGAGCAATTACATCCCTTGGCTACACCTGGAGCGGGTTTTTCCCCTCATCCGTTAAGAATGCTGCGTTAGGCCTTCATCCTAAGGACACTGAATACCAAGCGATAAGACAACAGGAGAAACAGTGATTAATGAATGAAAGAAAGAAAGTTTGTAATGTCGCTGAAGGTATTTTTTATTTTATTTTCTTTGTCTAACGTGCCAGTAAACTCTCTTAATTATGACGCATTTTAGAGATTCCCTTCTGACAAGTTTTTGTGGCGATCATTAAAGCTGTCTCAGGTTATTGCATTTGTAATTCCCTTTGTAGATGCTTGTGCAGGGGTGAATATGGAGAGAGAAAGAGAAAAGAAAGAGAGAGAGAAAGAGAGAGAGAAAGGTAATAACTCCGAAAAAAAAGAATGGACGTAACAGAGGCAAGGGAGCAGACAAAGGGGGTGTAAAGGGGAGGAACAAAAAGGGAGTGTGAGGGGCCTGCAACAAAATGTGAAACAAAAGAGAAAGTGTACCTGACATTAGCCGTCTGTACGTAAGCATTTTCGCATCAGTAGTACCCCTCGTCGCTTCCCTACATACACACACGCACATACACAAATACACAGACACACATACACACTGACGTTCTCTTTCTCTTACCCTCTGTTGCCACCCCCAATATTGCTGTTTTATATCTTACCTCCAGATAACCTCATTTTCATAATCTTTAAGACCAGCAGCGATGAATAACACACCCTGAGCACAACTCACTCCATTATAACATCCTAGCTGTTCCCTCGCGTCCTCTTGCAAACACTTCATGCACAAACAGCATTGAGAACAAGTATACACTCCCCGCTCCATCCCTGTGCCAGCCCCATCCCGTCCCCCTTAAGTATTGGAATTATTTATATATAAGCGACGGGAAAATAAGAACGTTGTGTGTTCCGTTCTCTTAAACATTGCAGGCGAGGCAAGGGAAACGAGTCCACTTAATGGTAATCTCTCTTGAGTGTTAGACGCGGTATAGAGAGCAGGTCTTAAGCGCCAAGGTCAGGTTGCCCAGCTCGCTTGTAAGCCTTTGGTAGAGTGTAATTTTGCTGCGTGTTGGGAGGTGGCGCAGCAGTCTCATTATTGCGGCCGCTGACCCTCAAGACGAAGCAGCGACAAGGCTGAAGGGGAGGGTCCGAGAAGACTCCTTTGTTGGTCAGTTTGAAGGCGGCGAGTTGTCTTGATGGGTGGTGGGGGGAATAGGAGAGAGAGAAAGAGAGAGACAGAGACAGAGACAGAGACAGAGACAGAGACAGAGACAGAGACAGAGAGAGAGAGAGAGAGAGAGAGAGAGAGAGAGAGAGAGAGAGAGAGAGAGAGAGAGAGAGAGAGAGAGAGAGAGAGAGAGAGAGAGAGAGAGAGAGAGAGAGAGAGAGAGAGAGAGAGAGAGAGAGAGAGAGAGAGAGAGAGAGAGAGAGAGAGAGAGAGAGAGATAATAATTCCTGTTTCCAAGAACTCTACCAGAATCTCAGAATCTGTATAGTTTTTAGACAGGAAAGTTAACTGTGCAGTATTGTAAAAATTGTATTTCGTAAAACATACTTCCTTCGTAAAAGAAAGTTTTGTTATATAGTTTTCTTTTTCATTTGCCATATTTGAATGATAAATAAATTAAATTAATGAAATATATAGGTATTAACTGACGCATATTTAGAGGAACACAAGGGGGTCGCGCTTCACTACATAGTTTGCACGCCAAGGCGAGTGCAGGGAACCTTTGAGTCTGGTTTGCAGCAACTTGATGGCAATGGCGGAAACTTGTCTTCAACCAGAAAAAAAATCAACTGGATGATATTGTAATAATTGTATTTAGTAGAACGAGCCTACTTTCAAATAATGAGTTTAGTTTTTCCATATGGCATAAGAAAGAAGGTCCAGATAATATGATGAACCATAAATAATTGTTATCTATGCTTGAACATATTTATATAGCGCGGCACCAAAACTATATCCCACATGGAGACACTTACTGCCCACCTTCTCCATTCGTCCTTGGTGTGGGTACTTTTCCCTGGTCATTACGTACAAAGCTGCCTGGGTCTGTACCTGTATGAGTGACGCGTCGTATTGCATGGTTGTCGGTGCTTTATAATGTGTGTAATTTTACTACAAGAAACAGATGATGCCATGTATTCAGATATTGTCCACTTTTATGTTGAAATGTTTACGAATATTCCATTCCGGTTGAATTTTTATCCACCCATTTTATTTCACTGGCAATAACAATTTTTTTTCTTCAAGTTTTACCTCAGCAAGAAATTTTATTATATCATTTAAATCGAAACCATAAAATAAATATTTCCGAAGTGCATGGAAATTTATTTTTCCAAAGTGCGTATTAATAAATACGAACAAAATTATTACTTGACAGCAGTTGTAGAATGCTTCGTTGGTCATATTTGAATACATGAATAGTGAATGATAGGCATTAAAGCTGTGTATTTATTACTATATTTATTGTTATTTTTATTATGTATTATTTATTTTGATTTTCTTGATGTTTTCTGCAATTTACCTTTTTTTTCCCCTCGTATGTATAGTCGTCGTCGCTCCTCTCCTCTTCCAGCTCTTCTTTCTCCTCCTCCTCCTCCTCTTCCTCATCATTATCATCATCTTTTTCTTATGCTGATGGACCAGGAGGCGAATATTTTTCACCTTTTCATCTAGCCATCAATATCTTACCTTAAGAGCCCCGCGTCACTGCTACTACCGCCTCTTAAGCACCTTCCTGCCACGTCCTCAGCGGGAGAATTTATATCTTCCTAAATTAGTGCATGAGTATCCTCTCGCGGCCGTGAAGAGCTTGGGTCCTCTGCAGTAACTAATAGGTCTCGGGTGAGTTCCTCTTAAGTGTGTTGAAACGACCTCGACTCACTCTCTCACTCACTTTCTTCTTCTTCTTCAGCGTTGCAGGAGTGTTGGTCTCTCTTCTCCCGGGTTGAGATCATTTATGTGACCTTGTTGCGTTTCTTACTATCACTTCTCTATTGTAATCACTGTAAATCTTCCGCCAGGTATTTTTCTCTTTGTAATACATAATGGAGGCAGTGGTATGGCCTGAGGAGATCTTTATATCGTTAGCGAGGCACCATGGAGCTTGAAGGCAGGGTCGTGAGGTGCGTCTTTGGCACGCACCTGTAAATCGTAACCCAGGAAGGGAAGAATTGGGGGCGTGGCAGATACTGATCACCACTACCAACCCCCAACCTGTTCCTTCCCTTTGCCTTTCCACTACTCTCCTTCCTCCTCCTCTTCCTCTTCCTCTTTTTCCTCCTCATCCTCTTCCTTCTCCTCCTCCTTCCTACTCGTGGAGGATGATGACGCCACTAGAGGAGTCACGCTATGTTGGAGATCACTTTTGGTTTCTTGTGTTCAGGGTAACTAGGGAATTATTTAAGAGCCTTGAGTTGATGGAGGGCATGCGCTGCGCCTCTAGAAAAGATGAAATACGTGTTTTGTGGAACTAACAGTATAGAATATAATTTCATGTTCCAGGGGACAAGCCTAAGTTTTAATGAACATAGTTTTGTTGACGGAACTCCTGAAACGAGAACAGTCCGAACTAAAACATATTTCCTGACTTTTTCGCTGTACTAACTTTGCAACTAAGTGCCGAGAAATCCTGTTTGGTGTCTATAATTGGTTCAGACGTTTTTTTACCGAAGTCGTCAATGATGTAGAAATGTTCAGAAGGGTCCCTGTGCCCTGTGATGTGCTGTGACGTCCCACCCTCCAGCTTCCTCCCCATGGCCGTGGCGCGAGGCAGAAGTGAGCCGCCGCCCCTGTGCAAGAGGTATATAATCTTAACATCCAACGAACCTTTTCATTCGGAGGGCAAGGCACATAGAGCCTTACGACAATGTGTTTTAGGGTTGGTCGGTGCTGCCGTGGCCGCTGTCACGCCCCGCACTCTTAACGCGGCCTGGGAACAAAGGAAGGCCGGCTTTCCTATACAGTGTTGATGCTCTTGGCTGTCAAAGGAGCTTTTCCGCCTCCTTCTGGCCACCATTTATATATAGCAGGTTATTTTCCGTTCACTTTTAAAACCGCGTTCCTTGACTCAGGGAGAGAAAAGAAGGTCTCGTCGAAGTATTTATGTACCTTGAGATAAACAGCAGGTGGGTCAGGAGAAAATTGTGGTAAACAAACACACACACACACACACACACACACACACACACACACACACACACACATCACACATCACACATCACACATCACATAGGGAAATAGGATAGGTGCAGGGAGTCTAGTACAGATGAGGTGGTCTTAGGTTTATCTCGTTAAGATTTAAAATTCCGGCCCGGAGTTTTTTTGTTCGTACTATAAGGTGTGTGTGTGTGTGTGTGTGTGTGTGTGGTGTGTGTGTGTGTGTGCGTGTGTGCGTGTGTGCGTGTGTGCGTGTGTCTGTGTCTGTGTCTGTGTCTGTGTCTGTGTGTGTGTGTGTGTGTGTGTGTGTGTGTGTGTGTGTGTGTGTGTGTGTGTGTGTGTGTGCGCGCGCGCGTGTGTGTGTGACGCGCGTAGATAGGAATAATTACTTTAAAGAGTCGTGCTTTCTATTCTTCCTTATTACCACAGTCGCTGGCACACATGTGGAGCAGGACGTAGCTGAGCACCACTGATTCTCGTCTGTGTGTGAGTGTGGGTGTTGAAAGGTATTGTCGTCAGGGGTTGTGCAGAAAGTAGCCACTGGGAAGCTTCATTAGAACCTTAAGTGAAAAATAATATTGCAAAATTTAAGATGCAATGTATAATTAAAGCTGTATTTCTAATTTAATGTTCCTGGGTAAGATTGGATATTTAATTTTTTGTTTCTTTATTAACTTAAATATATATCATGAAAATACGTGACGTGTATTGTTTTAGTCAGCTTTTAATGGACATGCTAATAAATGTTTCCGTCCTTTCTTGAAATCTCTTTGTTGTCTGTTCTTTTGTTTTTTATATTCTTTCTCAATGCGTGTAGTTGTGATGTAAAACAATTCAGAAATGTATAAATTCAACACTTTCATCACTCAGGTCACGTAGCGTCATGGTGTCGGTGTGTTGCATCCTGATCAATACATTGGACAGGTTTCCTCGCCGCGCTTATCAAATACGTAGCTTCAATTTAATAAGATAATACCTGCTATTGAGTTTGCCATCATTAAAAAGCTTTTGTGGTAACGAATATGTCCACATTTTTCTTACAATGAATACTCCGCAGTCATTGGTCAAGTGCACACCAACGTGGGTGAACTACGTATTCCATTAACATTTTAAGAGTGAGTGTCGGTCCTGTGAATGAGTAATGAAAAAAGAAAAACTTTTCCATTCCATCACGTATCGTACACTGAGTCTAGTCACGGAGCCAGATGATCGTGTTTATGTAGTTATATAATAATATTGTTATGATTTATTAGTTTCAACCCTCAGAGGCTCCTTAAATCAGCACATGCATGGTGTACAAAACAGGTAGTAACGCCGGGAGTGCTATTCATCACGGGGAAGTACAGTCATTGAGCTCTGTTAATTTAGTATCCATATATAGGATTACAAAATTATCATGATGCATAATTTATCAAAGGGTTTCCGTAATGACACATAATTTGTAATGACACAGAACTAGTTGGTGTTTGTATTTAATTATTGATTGGAAATGCCTCGACCAATCCACCATTTCAGCGAACACAACGGATTAACGAAATTCAAAGTATTGTTGGTGATGCTGGAGGCTGTGTCATGACCACCGTCACCCATGCTCACAAAACGGTGCCTAGAGATGCATTTTAGAATATGTTCAACGAGGTGTATGAAACTGATGACAAATTTATCCTCACTCGCTGAATGAAACCTTCCTATGATTTGCCTTCTCCTCAGTAACTAAATTGCGTCTTTTTCGGTTGTCTCTGGTTTATATAATTTTACAGCAGCACTCAAAGGTGTTTTTCATGCATTGTTTAAGCCGCATGACGTCCTCAAAATGTTTAATAAGAAAATAACTCCAACACATCAAAATTTGGCCCACGCAACAAGTTTATAATGGCATCACGTTTCATTAAGTATTGTAAGTCATAAATGATAACAAAAAATATGAATAGTCACACAAATCACCGACAGATAAAAACGAATAAACGTGTTCATATTTGTCAGCAAATTACACGGGTGGAAAATATTTAAACATGCAGTTATTTCTCCATAACTAAATCATCCATATGGAAATAATTAACGTATGGTGTAAAATATGAAAGAAATTGTACATAAAACCAACGCACAAATTAATTACATATCACGTTCCATCACCACGAGGGAGAAATGAGTCTGCCAGTGAGGTATATGTGTACCCAGCATATACTTTCCTGTTCCCCTTAGCATCCCAGGATGAAAAAAATGACGCCAGAAAGTTTTATCAGCCAAGCCAAGCCAAGCCAAGCCAAGCCAAGCCAAGCCAAGCCAAGCCTCGTTATGAGTACAGCTGGTGGTGCTAGCGGCCAGAAAGACCAGCAACTTGTGGTCAACTTAACACAGCGCATAACAAGAAAAGTGTAAACAGTAAATTGGCAGATTGTGGAGAGAGCAGACTTAATATGCCAAAATAATGACGAAAGTTACCGATTTTTACCTAAGATCTAAAAAAAAAAAAACCTGCTGCTAGATAACAACATAAACATGTGAACAATTTTCACACTACGTTGAAAGTGTTCGTATCATGTCAAGAATATTGTTGTAATGATGATATACACTTTCCGACTCCACATTCTGTTCTTCCAATTACGTTTTTTTTTTTGTGTGTGCCTCAGCTGCACCTCCTCGGGGAAACAGGTGGAGCTTTGGTGTGCAGGTAAATGTTGTCTATGTATACTTTGATATACTTACCCACTCGCGCACATGGGAGAATTGTATACATTATCGTGTGTGTGTGTGTGTGTGTGTGTTGTGTGTGTGTGTGTGTGTGTGTGTGTGTGTGTGTGTGTGTGTGTGTGTGTGTGTGTGTGTGTGTGTGTATGTGTATGTGTATGTGTATGTGTGTGTGTGTGTGTGTGTGTGTGTGTGTGTGTGTGTGTGTGTGTGTGTGTGTGCGCGCGCGTGTGCGTGTTCGTGTATGTGTGTGTGTGTGTGTGTGGTCCTGATCTCACATTCTCGACCTGTGTGCCTCTTAAAAAACGCCTATGATAGCTAAACGATTTTATCTCAGTGATGTGCTGTCTAACTGTCCTGCCCTTCCTCCCGTCTTTCTTTCTTTCTCTCTCTCTCTCTCTCTCTCTCTCTCTCTCTCTCTCTCTCTCTCTCTCTCTCTCTCTCTCTCTCTCTCTCTCTCTCTCTCTCTCTCTCTCTCTCTCTCTCTCTCTCTCTTTTGATATGTAAACGCCATATAGCTTAAAAACAACAATAAAAAATATCTATGTATAAAATGAATAATCACATTTTTCACGTCTATGGGAAACTGGAAAGTGTTACAGTAATAAAAAAAGGTAACAGCAACAACAACAACAACAACAACAACAACAACAACAACAATAACAACAACGAAAACGACAACGACAATAACTACAACCATACATCAACAACAATAGCAACAGCAACAACAAGAACCAGGGATGGTCTTCCGTGTGTGTGTGTGTGTGTGTGTGTGTGTGTGTGCGCGTGTGTGCGTGTGCGTGTGCGTGTGCGTGTATGGGTGCAGGACGCTGTTCTCCCCCGAACCTACGTTTTTAGCTTTTAATGACGCTCTTTATTGGAAAGGGTGGCGGTGCGAGTGAAAACTTTGTCCAGTGTCACTCTTTTACCCTAAGTTTTGTATATGAAAAACCCTCTTTTAGGTTTTTTTCTTCTTTTATCGTTAGAAGTTCATGGAGGAAAGATGAGAAGTGATAAACTGCAACTTTTGTCATTACTTTCGTTACTTCTCGGCTGCATCTCATCTGCTTTCATTTATTTACTTATTTTTGACCTAGTGATAGTATACTTCTTTTTCCACCCGAGAAGGACGTCTTTGAGTAATGTAAACCAAAATATATATCACCCACCTATGTTTCCGTCTCCTTGAGCATGTCTTGTGAGGAGGAACAACAGAAAACACACTTCCCGAGTTTTTCCAGTGAAGGGATGAATAAGAGACATTGTGGATGTATTTCGTTCTGTTGTTATGTGCTCTGCTCTTCCCTGGTGGATGTGTAAAGGCGGCTCGAGTCCTTTCTTGCCTGACGAATGCCACTCAAGACGCCTTAGCAACCGGTCCCATTGCATGTTGACGACAAATTGTATGAGACGAGAGTATCACGAGGCGACCAGGAGCGCTCTAATAAGCCTCGAGACAAATACGAGTCTCAGTCACGGATTTGTGTGTAAATAAAAGGTGACCCAAAGATTCATATTTTTAGATACATCAGTGTTTGTATTGTGTTGTTAGGATACGTGACTCTAGTGGGAATCTGTGGTTGAAATCTTGGGGATAAAAGACAACAGACTTCATTTCATCGTGTCGTGCATCGGGTTTTGATAACTAACACATCGTAACTTGTCTCCCGGAGCGCCTGGCAGAAAGGATCAATAACAGCTTTGTGCTCACGTAATTACACTGAACCAACTCTTTTAAGCCCGTGAATTGTTTTTTTCTTTTTAAATATTTACAGCTACGTTTTCCAATTA